>RHLO01000215.1:0-56787 GCA_003719415.1 Aspergillus olivimuriae
CATAATCGGGGGTGGGAGTCATCAGGAGGAAGAGGAGGCGAGGAGGGAGGTGTTGAAGGGGATGAGGAAGGTTTCTTCGTCCGATAATGGGGGTGAGGGTGATGGGAAGAGTGAGGAGGCGTGGAGCTGGGAGAAGCAGGTGACGACGTATTTTGCGAATCATTCGCCTGCTATGCGAGGTATGTATACTTTCTCGTTTTCTTTCCTCCTTGGAGAGTGTTTCCTGTCTGACTGTTTGCATATAGGTTCGTTCAAGAACCCTCCACCCGGTCGGCCACGGTCAGAGACGCCAACGGATCCAGAATTGAAAGTCGGACAGAAGGTCGAGGACCTGCATGATCCTGTTGCTCGCGCGAATTTCCGCGTGGTCGTTATGCGCCCGACCCAGGTCGAACGACTAGATTTGTCCGACTTGCAGAACGTACGACGCCAACAATGGACGTTTGTAGAAGACAAGGAAGGCCCCGGCCGCTGGGAGGAGACCGAACTGTGGCCGTAATCGAACTATAGAATACGAGATACCTCCAACATAGACATACACCTATAATGTGACTGCGAGCAAGCATGGGAAGAAAATATGCATTGATTCCTTGGCCCCAAATAGATCAAATCATCCAGCCAAACACCAGATAACCACGCCAAACCAAAAAGCTTTTCTAGTTTGTATTCCCGAACAGATTCAAATCCCGACCCCCATGGCGAAACGACACAGGAAGAAAAGGGAACGGTGGGGGGAAGCGTGAAAAAAATTATATCCGTATAATATTCAACATCACGTCTGCATCTTGTCCTCATCTTCATCGTCATCACCTGCATCAAGCGCACCACCGGGTATGCGACCCTCATTCAGCTCCTTCTCTAGTCGCGTGATCTCCTGCAGACTTCTCGCCTCACGAATCAACTTCTCCACACGCTTGCGCTCCTTCTCGGTCAGCTTGACTCGGACGGCCTTGTCCGCCGGAGCCCGGTCTGCGCCACCAGAGGGCACGTCGAAAGTGCGGGACTTGATGCCGATAATCTTCGATGCAAGAGCGGACGGCTGCTCCGCGGTTCCGAATAGCTCGCGCGCTTGCTCGCGTTCGGCATCCTTGACTTTCTGGTAATCGAGGAAGCGGACGCTAGGGACTCGCCAGATCACCCAGCACCGATAGTGCTATTCATTCTTAGCCATATTCTCCGGGTCCAAAGGCTGCCAGATATGCCAGGGACGGCAGGGACCAACGGCCGCGGACATGAGAAGAAAAGCAAGAGAGACTGTGCGTACCTCTTTCCGTGTGATGGGGTTCTCCAGCAACACCAAATGTGTCAACCTCTGGAAGCTCCGGAGAGGATCCAGATCCGCCAGCTCAGTCACATTATTCGACGTCAGGACCAGAGTCGTCAAATTCGGAATTGATGACGCTAGCGTAGGCTGGATGTGTTTGACGCGATTGCGGGCAAGGAGGAGGGTATGCAGACGGGGAAAGAACGGGAAGTTGCCGAGGGAAGAGATGTCGTTATCCGTGAAGTCGATCGCATCTTGGTCCTGGGAGATGGTGAGTGGAAAGGTCGGAAGTCTGACAGGTGGGAACGCAAGCTGACCTTCGCAATACCCAAGTTCTCAATGGCGGGTATCTTGTGCCCTACACGACTCAAAAACACAACCGATATCAATCAAGCTCATCTCAAAAATGTAGTATCTGTCCTTTTCAGGTTCAATGTGTAGAACGCACCTCGTAGATCTAGCTCACGATCCTTGAGCGGGTTGATATAGGAAAGGGAATTTTGAATAAGTTCGACGGTCAATCGCATTGCGGCGGCAAGTCTGTCTATCGGGGTATCATGGAAGCACAAAAGAAAAGGCAAAAAAATCAGTCGAGAGACAGTCAATGAGAGCGTGGGGTTATGATTGACGAAGAGAATGGATGAGCGAAGAATAATGAGGCTGGAGCTCGTTTTGCGACTATCAAAGTCGAACCCGCGACGAGTAACCTCAGGGATTTTGCCCGGGCGGTGAGGTGCTGAGTAAGCCCTTACCCACGTGACCGAGACGTATCACGCAACGGCGATATAGTCCCGTCGACGGGGACCGCCGATGATGATCCTACGTGACACAGGAATTATTGGAATATATCGAAAACACTGCATTGCGCAGAAAGGCTAATTATCTGCTGATTCTATGATACATCCAAGGTCATTAAAATGGCGTAGGTTGTCAAAGCCATCTCTAGAGGAAGAATGACGACCACAAAAATGCAAGGAAACAGGAATATGTACTGGAGCCATCGGCTCTCCAAACCAGTGGACAAGAAGAGAAAATCGACAAGCAATCCGAGCAGGAGATAAGTCGACGACAAATGAAACGGATCAATGGGCTGACGCGTCGCCGAGACGAATCCACCCCGAACAAGACGAGATCCCAGAACTCCTCGGATTATGCAAAAATGGTAACAAAGTATTAAAAACGTAAAGCATGATCGTACAAGCCCATTAATCGTGCGAGAGGGGCGTGGTGGCGGGTGACCGGTGAGACCTGGTTGGACTTCCTGCTCTCGAGCGGCGGCCGTTGGTGGTTGGACCCAAGGCGATGGGAGCCAGATGGTCCCTGCTCTCCGTTCTCACGACGAGACCAGTGCGATCCATAGCGTTCCCAGAACCTGCGGTGATGCCGAGACCAATCGTCCCGGTCGAGGAGTTGTCCAGTCCGTATTTCAGACTTGGTGCATTGCCACTACCCCAGCTGGACGTTCGCTTAGGCGGCAGAAAACTCGCTGAATCCGAATCTGAGGATCGACCACCGTCGGATGAACTCCGGCGGGATTCGGTCACGCCCAAGTCAAACTCATTGGCGCCATCTTCCAAAACACGTTCGTAGGAGGGACTCCTACTGCCGAAAAACGGGATTTTCCCTCCAAGGAACCGCCGCCGCTTGGGATGGTTAGGATGAGACGGGCCCCCGCGGTGAAAGAGGTTGTTGATCTTGTGGTAAACTCTCAGCCGGCGGCTGCGTCCACAGAGGAAGAACAACGCCAAGATGATGATGGAGAGGAATAGAAGAAACCCAGGGACGCGACGCGACGAACTCCCATCGAAAAGGGTGTCATGCCACGACTCACTATGAAGAGTTTCTGAATCAGGAAATAACTCCACACTTGGGAATTGGAAGTCATCCGGGATACCTGCAACATTGCTGCCAAAGCCAACAGGCAGGGCCTCCTCGACTTCGACAGGGACCTGAGAGGTTGCATATAGGACCATTTTGCCCAATGTCCAGCTAACCTCGGTCGAGTCGATCTTGTTGACTGCCTGGAAAGGGTCGATATAGCCCTTGATTTGACCTTGCGAGAGCAATTCCTTGGTGCCGTTGTGGCTAGAAGCATGATCTTCCAGAGCCACTCGAGGAACGCCAATACCATCATGGAGGATGTTAATAATCCAAGACGCCTTGAAGCAAATCTCTTGCGCTCTTTCTTCGTCAAGCTTCTTGCCCCACCTATGATCTTCGATTCCTTCCACAATAGAATCCCAGTCTTGCGAACAAAGAGATTGAACATGTTTTTGGTATGTCTTGAAGTCATATGATTTTTCTTTTTGAGCAAAGACATCGTGGGTCGTGTGCCAGTACTCGCTGATGCCAACGAAATGGTTCACCTCGAAGTCGATGGCTGGAACATGAACACCGTGGAGGAGACAGGGCTCATCAAGACAGGCTGCGTCTTTATCCAACAGAGGGTAGGTTTGCCGGAGGCATTCGTCAAACTTTCCGGTTCCTAAAAGCGAAATGTCCTTCTCGCCGGGATCTTCCGAGAATGGCTTGCCATCAATCGTAGTTCGAAGTCCAGCGGGAAGACAAGGATCCGGAAGCTCTTTCGTGGCACCCACTACGCTGGCTTGCTGAAGGGCTTCAAGGTAGCGTCGACGAGCCTCATGAACGCCAAATTCCAGCCAAGATGTCACGAAAACCCGATGCTCCTGAGTCGATCCATCGATGTTGCGGAGGCGCAACAATGTCAGATCGTTGGCATGCTTTTCACTCTCAGTAGCATTAGGAGCGAAAGCAATCTGCGCTGACGCTCCCCCCATATCCAGAAAACCGTACGTATGATGACCCTTGCCGTGGTTATGCTTGTCGGGGGCGTCAAAGCTTCCCAGGAGATAGTTTGTCGCAATCCATCCATACAAGCCTTCGGTCACGCCCGGGATCACTTGAACATGCACCCCGCAGTCGGGCAGGAGAAAGTCCGAATTTGCGCGAGCATAGGAACAGATTTGGTCCAAAAGGAGGGTTCTCTCGAGATCGGGAAGGAGGCGCATTCCAGCAGTGGCGAGGAGGAAAAGTGGGGTATCCTTGATGGCATCGCTGGGGACGATCTGGCGGGCATGTTCCAACAATTCTTCGAGATGCTGCGATCCAATCTCTTCCGGTCTGTCGGCGAAAGATGAGACTCCTGAAAGTCCGGCGTTAGGATTCTGACGGCACCCTTGACAGTGGTTGGAATGTTAGAATCCTGGCTCACCTGGGTGGATTTTCTTGGTCCAGTGCGACTTGGTCTTGATTTCCGGCAGCGACTTCAAGTCCTGCTCATCTGCTGCTTTGCGAGCAGCGGCATGGTTCAGCCACCGGTAAACGTGCACTCGAGTCCCCTGTTCGCGCCATTAGAACTGGTCTCGGACCTGGTTTGGAAAAGGCTGACTTACAGACGATCCGGCGTCTAGGACGACTCCGTATTTCCCTATAGTGACGAGACACTGTCAGAATCTGTGGCATGTGAAGACTGCGTGGGGGAGGAAGTGGTTACATTTGCCCATTGGAGTGACGTTGATGGATTAAGGATTAGGGGCTGTGCCGATCTCAAACAAGCATGGCCAGCAGGAAGGCGTTTGGGTCAACGAGCGGAGGACAAGCAGAGAGCGAGAAGTCGGAAGGCGACGCGACACTGGGGGAATCCAGGAGGTTATAGAAAGTACGATCGAGGGGGGCGAACTGGATCACTGCGGAAGCTTGGCACGAGGCAAGACGACGTGGACCCTGAACGCGATGAAAACGACTAAACGAATGGCGTTGCTGAAGACCAGCACGATAAGAGACGAGCGCGATGGGGAGAGGAACCGGAGGGGAGGGAGAAAGTCTGATTGAGGGGGGATAGTATTATTAGGGTTACTCCGGAGATGGAAAACGGAGGGAGAGACAAGGGAAAAAGTGAAAGTGGATGTTGAGGGAACGATAAGACGGGAACGGATGGCGACAGCAGGTGGACGCGACAGGCTGCCGATCGCCCGAGAACCTCAGGCCGCCCCCATGCCGCTTCGGGACAAGGGCAGAGGACAGTCATGATGTTCATACTCTCACTCTCTGGCAACTTTTATTGATTATGCCCGGTCCTTTCTCATTTCGCAGCGTCAATCATCTTTCCTTGAATTTTTTTTTTCTTTTTTCCCTTTTCCCCTACTCCTTTGTACCCCCCCGTGCGACCTGTCGAATGTATCGCGTCTCCTCCACAGTCCTGCGTCCCGACGAGTACATCAGTGGCTCTGAAACCATGACAATGCAACGTGGGGTTTTCCTGCACAGCGTCTCTGCCGATAGACTTTTGTTTTTTCTTTTTTTGCCCTTTTTGCGTCGGAGTTTCTATTAAAATCGCCTGCACTCAGCAGGTGATTGACGTAAGCTCTGACCCTGCGTTGCCGTCCTGCGCCCCTGGATTGGTGGGAGGTTACGGGAGCCCCTCTCCGCCCACCACTCACAGCGCAGGCACCGGCCGCCAAGGAAAAAAGCATTCGTCATCCTGCCGGGATGCCGTGGCTATTGTTTGGTTGGCACATCCAGACAATCACCTACCATAGTACCTTATCTACATCATAATGATAAGGACGAAGAAGTACACAGTATACTCTACTGTGTACTAACATGTAAGAGCTAACGAAAGCGCTAGGTAGCCGTCAGTCTCCGATGACCCAATGTCAAAAGTACAAGCACTGACCCCTAGTCAATCCTGAAATGGTCATCATCAGTGATTGGGGTCAAAGAGGTGAAGAAAAAAAAAGGCCTGACTGGGCCTGTGACAAAAAAAATCAAGCCAACAAATCAATATTCTTTCATAAGGGACGCATGAAGTAGGATGGTAAAATGGGTGTCGCTCGGACGACATATATCCTGCTCACCCCACAATATGACTTTGAACATGCTGGTATCCTAATCTTCTGGCTAAACCTGTTTGATTATCCAGAGCGATCTGTACACCCTATGAGTATGGTAGCTTCCTAGAGGACGTAGTCGTATCCAAAGCTATCATGGTGGTTTAGCCTCTGTTAAGAACAATGCTACACGTGATATGGTCATGTGATTGGGAGAAGCATTTTCTACTCCGGAGTACGTAAGTAGTACCCCGTACATAAGGTGCAATAATTTATCAGATCCCCGTCTTCTCTCCCGATTTGATATCTAATATCGATGTGGGTGGTTGCTTCCAAGGTCACATGTCTATGAATGATGACTCAAGTAGACATGACCTACCAGGTGAAATGACGATGCTCAGTATAGGTAGAGCGAGACTTTGGAGTTCTCTTCCGAAATAACCTGTCGGATTGATTTTATTTGTTTGCCTGTCGCCTTTTTCAAATGCCCACTCAAACTCCAGCAGCTTGGATCGTCCCTAAAACTAGTCCTTCAAGATTGGACTCAAAGCATTCACCACCACAGCCCAGCCCATCAACTACTGTGATGTCGGTAGTATGCAAATCTCTGCGGTCTGAGATTACTCTACCATTCGAATCGAACAATTCCCAGTTATAACGAGATCGGGTTTCCCTCTCTATAGTATGTCAGGAAACCTATTGACCAAAATTGACGAGGATGTCGTTTGGATGATGCAGCCGATGAAGTTATGACTGTTGGGTTTGATATTGTCTGATATTAGAAGGGAGACCAAGTATCGCAGCTTTTTACCAGCATTTTTTCCATAAATCGACTCCCCATGTCCCTAAAAAGGTCGTAACGGGTAGAAAAATAACACATCCGAAAGGTTGGTACGAGCAGGCGCTTGTAGCAATGCCGCACAACCTGAGCGATCTCAACGCAGCAACCTTACCATGCAGCACTTATAACATGGTAGGAGTTGATTTGTGTTGGGGCTTAGTCCTGTAGACTGTGCTCCCATACAAGGCATAGAGGGGTCTTGATGTTCGCTATGAGACTTGCTATTGCTGGTATCTCTATAAAGGGGTCTCTTGATTCAAAGACCACATTCCCCTTTCCAGGGGTCTTTATTTATGCGAAGTGTAATAGGCTCCTTGACGTCTAAATCATTACTTGATGTCTAAATCATAGAAGATGATGTAAACATTTACTGGTAGCCCCAACCATTTCATCAAGGCCGAACATCAGTACTTGTATCATCATTCTTCGATGCGACAGATCGATATACATCAGTACCAACGGAATACAAACAAAACCAAGGTTGAAATTAAGTATGAAAGACCTAGCAGATCGTAGGAGTCAGAAGCTAAATGTCTCGGACGACGGGTTAATATCAAGCAAGATAAACTCCCCCATATCTCTGCTGAACTACTCTACAGTCACGTAAAGCACAATTGAATTTTTATAGGCAGCAACTTCATACATGAAACTGACATGAGTGTAAATATTCCGAATAGCCTAGCTTGACAGTCATATCGGTCAAGCCTTTGAGAGACCTTCTCATTTGGCTCTGATCAGAACCCATGAATATGACAAGGCCAATGCGGATCGTGTATCTCGCGAAAAGAGGGAAGCTAGCCATGATATCAAACCATAGATCCATGTTACATAGATGATTCCCACATTCATCATCACCAGGTATCCAGATATGATATGCAAGAGCATAAAGTTGCTGCAGGATGGTCTAGATCGCTGCAATATGCGTAGTACATAACTATCCTAATATGTCATGCGGGGCCCCTTACCGACTCGACACGTTACCGTTGGGCCCTGTGAACGTAGTGAAAACATGACGCTTGAAGAACAAGAAATTATTATCCCGAGCCAACTAATCTAGCCCTACTTTGCATGCACACAGCGAAAACATGTTTACTGCCTGCCACAGTCTCGGGCCATTTCACAGATGTCAACAAGATACCCATTGGTGGGACCTCGGATTCCGTCCTCATCAAACCAACGACGACTAATATGAAGTTGGGATCACCTGTCCACCAAGTCTGCAGAATTATCCCAGTCACCTTTCCAAACGAGAGGTATGGATCATGGTCCATTCAGACTGCCAAAGAACCTCTGTCGGCGCTTTTGCTACCTCATTGGCTGACACTCCGTCAAGACCCTGGTTATTCATGCAGAAAAGATCATCGGGCCGTGGGGATCACTAGCCCCGCCGGTATTTCTCCTTGAAGGAAAGAAACAAAAAGGGTATTCATGCAGGTCAATAGAACGATGGCCGGCGCTGATTTGACCTGCTACCCCAGATTACCCCAGATCTAACCCTACAATCTCGGAGTCTCCTTCGTCCGCACTCGATACGGAGATATGACCTCTCGGACCGGTAGACCGTTTCTTTATAAATTGTTCTGGAAAAGACACTGGTTTCAAGTCCCTCCCACAGACAAGCAGGGCATTGACGGAGCAAGAACCGTAATTATCTATCATTCCCCGAATCACGACAAATATGAGACTTGATTCCATCCTAAGCTGTGCTGCATTGGCACAATTAGTTGCATCAAGTGCTATTCCAAGCGAAAGTTTGGGCAAGCGTGGCAGCGAAACAATCGAGAAGCGTGCTGAAGGAACTGCTACCATCGATCTCGCGTCTACGCAAGGCTCCCCTCAGCATCTGGGTGCTGGCTTTATCTACGGATTGCCGGACAACGAGGATGGATCTGCCAACACAGATATCCCGTTCGACCTTCGGTCTGGCTCTGGATTCAAATACTGCCGTGCGGGAGGTGCTCAGTTACCGTCTCCCAGACTGGGATATGCCAGGGGGCAGCTAGAGGTAAGATTGTGCTGGAATAACTATGCTAAATCTTTGTTTCTCACATGCTTAGGGCCGCTTGATGTCTTTCTTATCCAACTACCGAACTTCTCGTGCAACAGGAGCTCGGTTCCAGCTCCTTGTTCATGACCTGTGGGGAGCAGATGGTGTACAAGGCAGCAACTTCCAGTACCCCGGCGACGGAGGCCACTGGGCCCCCTTCGACGATTTCATGAGCCAAGTCATCGCCTTCATCAAGAATCACAACATGCAGGATGGCCTAGAGCTTGATCTCTGGAACGAGCCTGACTCGACCTTGTTCTGGAACGCCGACTACTCGCAATACCTCGAAACCTGGACCCGCATGTACCGACGTTTCAAGTGAGGTTTTTCGGGTCCTAGCTTACCATATCCAAGAACTAACGCGTGTTTCAAGGTCCGAGCTTTCTTCCCTCCCCGTGACAGGCCCGTCTATCTCGGTCCCTCCGGACACTGGCAATACTTTCTGGACTCGGTGGATGGACCATGTCAAGTCCACCGACACTGTCCCAGATGTATACACCTACCACATCCTCGGTCTTCAATACACTGTCAGAGCTGCTCAGGACACGCTGAAGTCAATGCTTAGCGTGCGAGGCCTTCCGTACAAGGAGGTCAATGTTAACGAGTACGGCGCCCAGGATGGAACTGACCAGACCAATGCTGGAAGTGTCTGGTATATCGGCAACTTCGAGCGACAAAACATCAAGGGCCTGCGTGCCAATTGGGGGATGGGAGAGGCCAATCTCCACAATGGCATGGCTGGCTTGGTGAATTGGGAAGGGTCCGACTATTTCCCATCTGCGCAGTGGTGGGTATATAACTACTATACTCATTCCATGACTGGGAGCCGAGTGGCTACAACCGCATCGGGAGACGGTGTCTTCGAAGTCTACGCCACCCGCGGTAGCGCCAAAAACACTGTGAAGATATTGACGGGTTTGAGGCCCGAGTACGGGGTGAGAACGTACGATGTTAGAGTGACTGGCTTGAGCGCGGTTGGAATTACTGGCGGGACTGTTCGGATCCGCACTCTGCGATTTGACCATAGAGAGTGGTATCAGGAAGGCCCTGCTCCGACTGACTTGGGCATCGCAGAACACACTGTTTCCAATGATCAGGTGAGCTTTTTTACCCTGGGCCACGGAGCTGAAACACGGAAGCCAAGTTGGATTAACGAACAAATAGATCACATTCTGGGTCACCCCAGATAACGAGTTTACGGCTTATGCATTCGAGTTTGTTAACTGAGAAGGTTGCTGGAGGATGAGGGGTTCACCTTGGGATTCTTGAAACATGGACCGATATCAAAGATTTAGCAAGCCAGAGGTAGCGAGCTCCAGAATGACCAAGTCAGAAGGAACCAGAGACCAAATATTGGAAGTTTTTCCATAGCTCAGGGTACTGTTCTAGTAAGCTCATGCTGTGTGGTCAATGTACAAGGGCTGTGGACGCATCTTACCCTTCAAGTATCTGCGGCCCAGTTAGCGAGTTACTCTGGATCAGATCAACTCGGTCTGTGACGCTATCGAATTCGGTACCATATCAGTGTCACCTGTGTACACTCTTTCGGTCCCACTTTCGCCAATAGCAGTAACACTTTCTATGTTACGTTAAGGAACACACATTTGGACCATGGCCAGGGCAAATATTTCGCGAGATGTCCCCCACATATTGAGTTTCGTGGCGCCACGACGACACCCTCTGGTCACAAGGATGCGAAAGACCGAGAACTAAGGTATCACACTTATTGAAGCCAGATAATTTTCCGCCTCGTATCTACAAGGCGACGTGGAGATTCCGCCACATTCACTATACAGCAGACGTTCTTCAGCAACGAAGAAAGGCCAAACCTGATTGGTCGCAGAGGATGATCTCCCTGGCGGCGCTTTTCCACCCTGATTGGCTCGACTGTCGGGTCTCGGTTTTCCCCGCGTCTTCTCCACGTTTTAGTCCGTCCCCAGATCGGACTAGTACTAGTATGCCCCCCAGACTCGTCTGGGTCTGACTTGATATGATATGGTGCCAGAATTATCCGAGTTCGGGTTTGCATCAATCATGGAACAGCGCAAATGACCCCAGGAATTGAAGCTCAATTTAACCGCTGACATGAAGCTGGGGACCGATCGGCCTCGCATATATAACCCGAGACCGACCGATATGACAGCTCGAGGGAGGTAGATATCTTGCCTTATCACCTCTTGAGTATCCACAGATAACCCGGGTTTTCCACCATGGCAACACAACGGATTGTACCCTTGGATCGTGAGATCGAGGAGATCCAGAGGGCAGACGTCCCGACTGATCTCATCCGTCAAGCGCAGGAAAGCGATGAAGCCGACCGAAAGTTGACTATCCGGCAGGCTCTGAGCAAGTACAAGAAGGCGGTCTTTTGGGCTATGTTTCTCTCGACAAGTTTGATCATGGAAGGATATGATGTTGTGATTGTGAGTCTTTCTCCCCCGCCCCCTGTTCATCTTCGGGTATAGGAGGAGTCTTCTTGCCAGGAATCCTGACCAGCCCTAGATCACCTCGTTCTATGGGCAAACCCAATTCCGGAATCGATTCGGGGTATACGACCCTGTCTCGGATCGAAAACTGATCCCTGCAGAATGGCAATCGGGCCTCTCGAACTCAGCCTCCGTCGGACAACTCGCAGGCCTCATAGTGAATGCAATCTGTCAGGATCGGTTTGGTTGCCGCCCAACAATGATGTTTTTCATGGGGTGGATGACGATAGCTATCTTCATCCCGGTCTTCGCTCCGTCTCTTTCCGTCCTTGCTTTTGGAGAAGCCATGTGCGGTATCTCCTGGGGTGTGTTCCAGGTCAGTTCGTCCCCCGGAGGGACATGCCAACCAGTCTAACGCGTCACAGACGCTTTCTACAACCTACGCCTCCGAGGTGGTGCCCACGATCCTCAGGCCATATGTCACGGCGTACGTCTGCATGTGCTGGGGAGCAGGGATTCTTCTCTCCTCGGGTGTAGTGCGAGCCGTAGCTGTCATCGACGGCGAGATGGGCTGGCGGCTGCCTTTCATTATCCAGTGGGTCTGGCCTCTACCGTTAATCATTGGAGCGTATCTAGCACCCGAATCTCCTTGGAATTCGGTGCGTCGCGATAAGCCTGGAGAAGCAAGGTCCAGTCTGCTACGACTCTATCAAAATATGCCAGAGAGAGAGCAGCAAGTGGAACAGACGCTTGCGTATATCAAATACGTCACGGAGATGGAAAGATCAGAGACGGCCAATGCTGGCTTTCTGGAATGTTTCAAAGGGACTAATCTGCGGCGAACCGAGATTGTGAGCTTTATTCCCTGTTCTCATCTAGAGCCGAGCTAAAGCATCCTTTTAGAACTGTGTGGTCTGGGCGGCTCAGATTCTCTGTGGCAACGCGATTCTCAGCTATGCGGTGGTCTTTCTTCAAGCGGCAGGATTCAGCGAGATCCAAGCGTTTAACGTCAATATCTCCCTCTCAGCCTGCTACATCGTTGGTGGGATCATTTGCTGGTTTCTCTTTCCGCACGTGGGCCGGGTCACCATCTACATGAGTGGCCTGACCTTTATGTTCTGCTGCCTAGTAACGATTGGCGGTCTCTCTTGGGGCCCGGGCACAGGTGCGCAGCTGGCAATTGGAGTGATCCTGGTGATTTCCACCCTGTGCAACATGATTGCAATTGGACCAACGTGCTACCCGATCGTTGCAGAGACGCCATCCGGGCGATTGCGGTACAAAACTATCACCATCGGACGGTTCGTGTACAATTTGACCATGATCTTTTCAAACTCGGTGACCCCTCGCATGCTATCATCCACTTGTAAGCTGGCAGGTCTGACTTATGTATCTTCTGGCATATACTGACGTGGACAGCCTGGAATTGGGGAGCCAAGGCAGCTTTCTTCTACGCTGGCACAAATCTCCTGTGCAACATCTGGTGCTGGTTCCGCCTCCCCGAAACCAAAGACCGGACGTTTGGCGAGATCGACTTGCTCTTCAGCCATCAGGTGCCGGCAAGGAAGTTCAAGTCCACCCGTGTCGACCGTATGCTCCCCAGCCGTTTGATGTGGAGAGATTGAATCCTGACACAGGCTCTAGAGTTCGCACATGGAGCGGATTACGTTTCCAAGCGAGAGTTGGAACACATGGAAACTGCCCCGTAAAGCAAGTACCGATACTTCTGGGCTCCAAGGATGAGAGCGCACTGTTGGGGGTGTTGAAGACCGGCTGGGGGAATCTGGAGCCCTTGCGGATTCAATCACTGTCGAATGTGTAGTTTGGGCAATTATGCAGATTGATAGCTAATTCCATCGCCACTGAGTGTCCTATCACGAAGCGGAGGTTCCGCCGAGGAACGGGGGAAACCCGCCACTCGCACCAATCAGAGCGAAAAAACGCCGCCACTGGATAGAATCCCGCGCGGACGGCGGAAAACTCCACCCTGACGTCCATGGAAGCGGCATGAGACTACTCCATAGATGTACTTCGGATGAGGGCCTTGCCGGCGCCAGACGCATTCACGATATTAGCCGGGCCCTCCTCGGGCTGAATGAGGCGGGGCGAGACAAGACGTGTCGCTCCAGCGAAATTTAAAGTCAGACTGATGTCCGGCTGAGTTGTTGGCGCCTGCGCATTTTTCCCTGTCATCGCATTCTGTTATCGACTCACGCCCTGACCATTTTCAACATGACCTTCCAGCAAGTTCCAGTGCGCAATGTGGAGATCACATCCGCGTTCTGGGCGCAGATGCAGCGTTGCTCCAAAGACAAAACCATCCCGGCAATTATCAAAGCCCAAAAGTCGTTGCAGCATTGGTACTGCTTGACGTGGAAGGAAGGTCATGAAATTCAGCCGCATGTACGTGAATCCCGACTCTCACCTGCAAACCAATCAGTAGGAGCTAATTGAATGGCGCCAGCCCTTCTGGGATAGCGACATCTACAAAATTGTAGAGGCCGCTTGCTACTTTCTGATGAAAAACGAGGACCCGGAACTGATGGCGACCGTGGAAGAGGCCGTCGATATGATCCGTGGCGCACAGCACCCTGATGGATATATCAACTCCTATTATACCGTCCTCGGCATCAACAAACGATGGACCAATCTTCGAGACATGCATGAGCTTTACTGTCTCGGCCACTTGACTGAGGCTTGTGTAGCCTATGAGACGCTGACCAACAGTGGCAGACTGCTGGAACCGGTCCTGAAAGCTCTGCGTCATGTCGACAGTGTCTTTGGTTCAGAGCCTGGGAAAAAGAAAGGTTATCCGGGTCACCAAGAAATTGAAATCGGACTTTTAAGGTTGTATGAGCTATGCTCGGAGCCTTTACTCCTCAAGCTGGCCACATACTTCATCAGCGAGCGCGGTCGTCGGGACGCCAATGGTGAAACATATTTCGACCACGAAGCGCGGGCCCGTGGCGGAGACCCATACAGTCCCTTCAGTGGTGAGAATAAGGCCTGGTTCGAATACCCTCGAGATTATAGCTACAGCCAGTCTGATCGTCTTTTGGTCGAGACTACGGAACTCAAGGGCCATTCGGTACGCGCGATGTACTATTACATTGCAGCTACCGATCTAGTTCGCCTGACCGGAGACAAAGCGATCAAAGCAGCGCTTGATCGCATGTGGGCGGACATGACGGAGAGAAAGCTGTATGTTACAGGCGGCATTGGTGCTATGCGCCAGTGGGAAGGCTTTGGTGTCAAGTATGTTCTGGGCGACACAGAAGAGTCTGGAACCTGCTATGCAGAGACGTGTGCGTGCTTTGCATTGATCTTGTGGTGTCAAAGGATGCTCCAACTGGAATTGGATGTCAAATACGCCGACGTGATGGAGATCGCACTGTATAACGGCTTCCTGGGTGCTGTTGGTCTGGACGGTGGTTCATTTTATTACCAAAACCCTCTGAGGACTTACACCGGCCATCCCAAGGAGCGGAGCAACTGGTTCGAAGTGGCCTGCTGCCCGCCAAATGTCGCAAAACTACTCGCCTCTATGGGGTCTCTCGTGTACTCCATGAAGGAAAATGTCGTTGCGATCCACCTCTACATCGAGAGCGTGCTGTCAATTCCCGGTACAGACGTTGTCGTGTCACAGACAACGAATATGCCTTGGTCTGGAAATGCAAGAATCGCTGTGAAGGGCAAAATGGCGCTGGCCCTGCGTATCCCGACCTGGGCGGAAGGTTTCACGAGCTCAGTGCAAGGGGAAGTGAAGAGTGGATACCTTTTCATTCCTGAATCGGAGAATCTGGTCGTGGACTTGTCCTTCACAATCAAACCCCGAAAAATCTACCCCAATCCAGCGCTTGGAAAGGATGAAGTCTGTATCATGCGTGGACCGTTGGTTTACTGCATCGAAGATGTGGACAACGATGTTGATATCGATTATGTCGGTCTGCTGGACGAGCCTGTGAGCGATGGCAATCCGATTGACATTGCAACAGTGCATGATATTATCCCAATCAAGGCCACTGGAAGAGAGATTGTCCCGGGGAAAACCGACCTTTATGCATCGGAGCCGTGGAAGTGGAGCGATAAGAAGGATTTGCTTTATGTACCATACTTCTTGCGCGCGAATAGGGGAGGAAAGGGCGGGATGACTGTCTGGGCCCGGCGCCTACACGATTGATCGTTTTCATGCATAGTGTTGCGTGGCAGCGCAATCAAGAATAGGCCCCGCCTTGTTTTAAAGACGTAATTACATCTATGATGGGAGTGTCTGTTGAGCCAGTCGCGCCAGATGTATTCGAGTATCGCAAAGCAATCCGACAATGTTGATCTGAGATTCTCTGATGGAACGCCTCATGATTGGCGATATTAAATCACCAAAGCGGTCGCGGTGGCTTGGGGACAATGCTCAATTGAAGTAGGGATTGCCGGTAACTCCAGCGCTGACGGTGGACATTCCCTCAGAAAGTTCCGTCCAAAAATCTGCTCCCGGGGCAGCATCAAAGCTTTGGCCGTCCGAGAATGACCGCTGCGTTTCATCGGTGTACCTGTCCGAGATCTGGGCGTCGTAACGGTTCAAGAAATCAATCATCCAGTGATCCAGTCCAAAGTTATCCTGCGTGCTATTCATTTGGCAGGCCCGGTGGAAAGCACGAAGTCGGGTCATGGAAAGTTCAACGAGGGACCAATACTTACGAAACTGGAGAAGCATCATAAAGTTTTGCTCCAGTAATGTCCTGGCCGTAGATATACTTTCACCATCTGTGTCGAAGAGAAGGGTGTAGAGAAGAATGGATGAGGAAACGACCAGCAGATGTCCATTCACAGGGGACCAAAGACATTCCAGTCCCGGAACTGAATTTGTATCCCACATGACCTGACTCAACGCCGCTGCATGGGATTTGCAACGGGAAGCGTACATTTCCGCTTCGTGATTCACATCAAGCTCTGTAAAATCGGCTTTTCTGTTCAAGAAACGATAATACAGTAACTGCGACTGGTGATGGTACACCAGCCGTTGAACGGCAAACTCTCGCGCAAGACCACGGCGAGCATAGCGGTCCCGGTTCTCCCGAGTGTCTCTGAGATGATCTGGCAGGGCATGAAACCAATCATCCAATTGTTGCGATATGTTCCTGACTCGCTGCATAATTTCGGGTTCGCACATGGAACTTTGAACTATTTCGTCATTTAATCGCATAACCTGACCATGGATCTCAGACAGCGCAAGCATCGAGGTCCATAGACCACATTGTCGAAGGCCGGAGGCATCAATCTCCGCCTCCGAATACTGCGTTGACGGGTCGCCGACTTGCATCTTTCGATATGTTTCCTCTTCCAGGGGCAGCTTGAAGGCGGGACTCGCCGAGAGCTGCCTCGGAATCTGAGCCCGTGCAGCATGCCAGGATTCCATCATCCATGCCTCCCAGAAGACTGTAGCAACCCCATTAGCTGAGTAGACAAGTGGCGGCGGTGTGTTTCACTAACTCCGAATCTCCACTTCGCGTTGGATAGGGTCGGGGCTAAGGTTAACAGGCAGACGCAGCATTCGTACCATACATATTGCCTGGGAAGCAAGGAGTGCCTCTTGTGCCGAATCTCCTTCGACGAACGAAACAAAAGACAGTAGTATCGCTCCCTGTAGTGATGCCAGATTGATGAGTTCCAATCGAGAATTGAAGGCTCGCATAGCTGCCTTGAGCCAGGGTCGCCCTCTATCCCAGGGGTGGATTTTATCAAAGTATGAATTGGAAGAGAATCTAGCGACCAATGCGATCATACCGAGGACAAGGAAGTCGGACGTCAGTCCAGCGTGCTGAGCAGCCACAAAGGAATTGCGATGAAACAGAAGCAGCTGCTTTTCGTCGATTAAGTCGAAGTAAAGGTCGACAAGCTCATTGCAGATTGAGACGGGGGGTAGCTCTACATCCGAAGCCGGCACAGTCGGTGCTGCTGTGGACACGAGCGGAGTGATCTGTTGCCTAGCAGTGCTGCCAGGTGAGGGAAGAGCAAGGCGGCCAGCGCTCGCTGATCCCTCTCTGTCACATGAGGAATAGGCGCCTGCGAGGTCGCACTTCCATCGCTTTTTAACGCAAAGAGAACACGCGCCTCCGGGCTGTGGGACTATGCACCGCTTTTTTCGGGAGCTGGGTAGAGTCAGCCGCGTTCAACGATGAGGCTGATATTCGTACCGACATGATGTACAAGAAGATACAGGACGCATAGCAAGGTATCCATATGTGCGTGTACCGGAGTTTTGGGTTCCAGACTGCGCGATGCTGCACAGTGGGTCGGTGAAGATGAAGACCAAGACTCGACGAGAGTCCAGAGAAGCCCCGAGGCCGACGCCGACGCGGGAGTCAAATGAGTCTAGCTCCCACGTGACATGAGTATCTGGTTGTTCTTGATTCCATCGCGAGGTTCTTCTCATCTTGGGCCATACCTTAGGTGGTATTCTACTTAAAATTCCATTGAGCAACTTGGGTCACCGAT
Organism: Aspergillus olivimuriae; assembly: GCA_003719415.1. Lineage (NCBI taxonomy): Eukaryota > Fungi > Ascomycota > Eurotiomycetes > Eurotiales > Aspergillaceae > Aspergillus > Aspergillus olivimuriae. The sequence goes on from RHLO01000215.1 coordinate 17,921, forward strand.
TGTCAACAATTTTATTGACAAACGCTGTACGAGAGGCAAAAATTATAATTCTTGTGATTGACGATAATGATGAAGATGATATAAAGAAGGTCCTCCTCCCTCTCGGTAGGTATGCCTATCTAGCATTTATCTTCGTCTGATCGAATGAGCAATCGCTGGGTGACGTGAGGACACCCAGTTGGCCATGATTCCATGAGATCCCACCCAGGCTTACCTCTTCCCTTTGACTTTTGACTCTGAAGCTACTTGACGTACTTTGGCGTACTGAAATGGATAATTCAAATTGGCATTAAATTACTAACGTAGGGAAGTTACACCTCGCAGTCAGAGGCTGGCCGGTCCAAAAGGCCATAAGAGAAGTATACAATCTGCTTCAGCACGCATGGTGACGAATTATGCATCACCGGACTTGGTCTCCTTCACCTCCTCCTTGGCCTCCTCCGATGGCGCCTTTGACACCCCAAGTAAAGTAGGAGGTGAGAGCCCCTCAATCAGCGACCAGTCCCCAATCACCTCGTCGAAGAACTGGTCCTGATCCAGTCCCATCATCTCGGCTTCCTCGTCCACCCGCAGACCCACATAGGGGATGTACTTGAGAATGTAGAGCAGGATGCACGAGAGAACGAAGGAATATGCCGAGATGGCACAGATCTCCGCAATCTGCTTGCCTACCTGCACCCCATTGCCATCAATGGCTCCGGGGATCAGGCTGCCCCCATCGAGCGCCGAGATCGACTCACTGGCAAAGATACCCGTCAAGAACGAGCCGACCATGCCACCCACGCCGTGGAGCTTGAACACATCCATCCCCTCGTCAATGCGGATCCAGTCATTGATGTTATGGATGGATGCGCACACAACACCAGTGAGGAACCCAATCAACGCAGCAATCCAGACATGAACGCAACCCGCTGCAGGGGTGATTCCGACCAAGCCAGCAATAGCTCCTTCGCAGGCTCCGACAAGGGAGAATTTCCCCTTGTTTCGAATGGCATCTACCAGGACCCAACCGAGGATTCCAAAGCAGCCGGCCGTGTTGGTGTTGAAAATGGCAATCAAGGAACGCATGTTGGCAGCGAGAGTAGAGCCTCCCTGCATTGTAGTCAGCGTGGAAATTCTTCCGAGGAATCTCGTTCAGTGATGAAGACTCACGTTGAACCCAAGCCATCCGGTCCAGATGAGCACTGTTCCCAGGAACACCAAGGTAGGGTTATGAGGCTTTCGGAACGAGGGAGCGCCATAGTCCTTACGCTTGCCCAAAACCACAGCATAAGCAAGGGCAGCGCAGCCCGATGCAATGTGCACAGGACCACCACCAGCAAAATCGATTGCAGGGAGATTGTAAAGCCATCCTTGGCTGCTCCATGTCCAGCGAGCCAAGGGGCAGTAGACAATTGTGGCCCAGAAGAACCCGAAGATGAGAGAGGGCAAGATCTTACCGCGCTCGAAGGCACCACCGATGACGATCATTACCTGCGAGGATCAGCTATGCTTAGTTCGGTTGGTAAGAATGGTGACGTACGGTGCAAGCGCAGAAAAGCAGCTGGAAGAGGCAGAACACTAGCTCTGGGAGCACCACGGAACCAGGAGACGGTGCTACCATGACATCCATCAAGCCGAAGACCTGCAGAGTCCCGATGAACGGGCCACCATCACGGGAGTAGGCGAGTGAATATCCCCAGAACATCCATTGGAATGTGATGCTGACTCCTAGTTAGCTTCGCTCCTCTCTTGGGCAATAGTTTCGTGGGTGTATGTTACTCACACTGCCAAAATCATAAAAGCCTGAAAAAGGAACGACAGAGCAGCCTTTCTCCGTGCCAGACCGCTGTAGAGGAAGCCGATCCCCGGAAGGATGAAGAAGACGATGAAGGTACAGAGCAGAATAAAGACGTAGTGGTATTCGATCCCGGTATACGGCAGGTTCACGTCCAACACAGTGGGATCACCTCCCTGAGGCATCGAAGCATTGTATACGGGCTGATATTCGAAACAACATGTCAGCCGGTATGTCTCGCTTCTCAATCTGACGCAGGGCAAAGCGAAATGAACGCACCTCAGCCATGATGGGCAAAACGCTTGAAATTTGGTGTCACAGATCCGGAAGCAGCAGCAGCAGTTGCACCTTTTTGTCTCGACAAACGCGATGGAACCCGTGGGACCTGGAGTAAGGGTTCCCTCAAGACGAAACCCGGTCGTTCTCGCCATTTATCATCGTCGTGCCTCGATTCAACATGACTCTTGGCTGGATCCATCTGGAATGGAGACCCAAGACGCGGCGCCGTGGAGCAGGACATTGTCTGAAGCGCACAATTCGCTATCGAGCGGAGCCAAGAGAATCTAGCAGATATAAAGGGTCCGCAGTGTTCAGATAGCACTGCGAGCGAAGGTCTCATGGCTCAGCTGGGTTATCAGACTGGGAGTGATGATGTCGCCAAGGTAAGCGATCGGTCGAAGATCTCAAAACCACTGATAAGATATGGTAGGTAGTGGGCCACCATTGGCTCCATCAGCCTCTCCCCGGATCCAGCATCCCTGGGGAGTTTAGGGTGCACTGCTCTCGTCTCTCTGGCCATTGGCGAGAGATAACATGCAAGCGCTGCAGTGCTCGGATCTGCACCATCGGCCTCGTATACGGAGCACCGCTCTGTCTTGTCCGGCTCGCTACTTATCTGGTGACCCTTACAGCCGTCGTCACATCGTCTCAAACACGCGGGCTGCACGCAATACCCAGGCAACTTCAAACAACCTCCCGCCATTCGCAGGAACTTGCAGAGCTCAAGGCAGTACGGAGTAAGGCTGACCCCTCGCTTCGGATATTATATCCTGGCTAGTCTCTTGGCCAGAATAGGTCTCCTGTCTCGGGAGACCATGAAATCGATGATTGATTGACATCCCAGATTGTTAATCATTTGCTTATCAACGGTTGCTGGTGTCTATTCAGGTGTTTTGGTAGGTGAACGTTTTGTGGATGACCCGGTATTCAGCATGGTGGAGAGAGTAGCTTCTCCACAGTACATAACAGGAGTGGAGAGTACGCCTAATTCACCGAATCATCGTTAGAACTAGGGTCCTGCTAGAGCCACACCTTATCTATCTCCCATGTGCTAGTCACAACGGCTGTCTTGCCTAGGTCTGCACAGATTACTTGATATCATCCATCGTTCCTGAAGATCCTCGCTGAGCATGACCGGAACTTTTATGCAACGAATACCCGGAAGAAAGCTACCTATGTACCTAGGTAGACTACCTTATCCGGTCTATCATGAACTGTGAAACTTTGCATTTAATCACTCAGAATTAGCTTCCGAAAACCATGGTTCTGGTCGATAATGATACATGGCACTACCTTACTGTTCCATTTGAAGATCGTCCCGGAAACAGACCATGATGAATCCAATTCAAGAGGAGTGTCATAAATATATGCAATGATAACAGGGTATACACAGAGGACTAATAATATGTACTAAAGCATCCAATCCAACCACCTCCACTACCCATGCATCCGTTCTTCGAGAATAAAAAACTATAGTTTTGAAGTCTGGGGGCTGTCTTTCTTATGCAACTGTCGGGGAGAGACGTCGGCCCCATCTGCAGATCCGGGAATTGCTGCCGTCTCGAATAGTCTGCGGCCGACATGATCCGACATGGTCATGACACGGGAGGAAACCGTCGCTCCATCGCGGCGGTTTTTCCTGTGGTTCATTAGCGATATGTGTCAAAGTTCTTAGAGGGGGGTAGGGCTTACCCTTCACGGCGGGATTGAGCGATCCGCTCGGTAAAGTCCCAAAGGCGACCATGAGGCAAGACCTTGCCACTTCCTTGGTCTCGTTCTGGAACCCACTCGGGAGCAATCTTGATGAATCCCTTATTGGTCTTGGAAACGAGGACAATGCCCTGTTCCACGAAGTGCTGATAAGAGTTCTTCAGAGCTTCCTTGTTCACGGCCTCGAAATATGAGAGATCTCCCTGGTGATATAATGTCTTTCCAAGCTATATTTTCGAATAAGCGGACACTCATTGGTATTATTGCCACAAACTTACAAGCTGCGCATTGTCCTGTGCCTTTTTCATATCAATCCAAAGGTGCTTTGGTCCGGCGAGCGGGGGCGTGAGCCCGAGTAGCGAGACAGAGCCCAGCCAGAAGGCCTCGACAAAAGGCCAGATCAAGAAGCAATAGAAATCGTAGTTTTCTCTGCCACACTGGCGCTCAGCTTGACTCAACTCGATGAACTGAGGCATATTGTTGGCATCCCTAGTCACGGCGATCACCCTATCCCTCTCAAGACCAGTGAGGGTCTTTTGCAGGTTGATGTCGAGACCATCAGGAGGAAAAATGAACTCGCCACGGAAAAGCTAGGTCTGATTAGCACTATGAACCTCCAAAGTTGATGGCGCGGACGTACCTGAGATAGGAACTCGACCTGGGAATGGAGGTCTTGATAGGAGATACGTTGATTTGAAGGACCTCCGCCTTGCTTGACCTTCACATACATAGCCGCGGATACGAGTGCTTCGGTGATAAAGAGATGGATGGTCATGTTGCGGTAGAATGAGAGCTGGAAACGATCGACTGCGTAATAAGTTGGCTCGACCAGACCAGTTATCTCGCCGACAATTTGGCGGCCGAGAACCTCAAGCGCCCGCTCAACGACAACTTCGGTTGGATGGTCGTAGAAGTGCGCGACTCGACCTCCCTTGGCTCGAACTCGTTCACAGAGCCAATTAACACGTCGAACTAGCTCAGTTTTGCCCACTCCTCGCCCACGAAGAGTAAGCAGTACTGTGCCTACCAAAGCCGTAGGCATCATGACAGACACATCGTTGATGTCTGAAAGGACCTTATATCCCATAGTTCTCAAAAGCTGCGACCTATGTTGTGAGCTAAGGTTCTGAACTCCATTCGCGTTAATTTGTACGGGAATGCGAGTCAGTTGCTTATTGATGAACTCTCTTAGGCTCCATGGTTTGTGGAATCGGACATCGACACGGCCTAACTTCAAGGATAAGACAGACGATGACGAAAGCAAATCTGCCAAGTTCTCTTTTCGCTTCGGTTGACCGAGAAGCTCACTGATGTAAGACCTGCAGATCCATGAGCGTGGTGCGGTTAGACAGACGTTTTGGGATACATACTCAGTCTCGACGACCTTGTCATACTGTGTGCTGACTGGACAAATTATCGTATCTTCAACACGACCAGACAGCAAACTGTCCATAATAAACCCGAGAATACCAAATTTGGGAGCCAGTAGCTTTCCCGTTCTTGACCTGCCACCTTCAATAAAGCATTCGAAATTGAAGCCGCGTTGGAGCATCGTGTCGATGTAAGCCTGTACAACGGTGTGGTATAGGGGATCGTTCCCAAAGCTTCTCCTGATCCACATAGCACCTAGATGGTGTCAGTCGGCATTTCTCGTCCTGAGCGTCACATGAGAAACATACCTGCATGTTGTAAGAAAGGACCAAGAAGGGGAATGTTAAGGTTATCGCCAGCAACCACCACAGGCAAACCGATTCCGAGACGATAGCATATGATCTGGAGCGAAACATAGTCGACATGTGACTTGTGACAAGGCAAGAAGATGATCGACTGCTTTTTCTGTGCTGCCTGTTTCGCCACGGCTCTCAGCTGGAAGACTTCTTCACTAGACACGTGGACACCTGTGATGCAATGATGAGCTACCTCTTCGTGCAGATTCGCAGGTGAAGCTCACCTTGGTGGTATGCGCGAGTTAAAAGCTGTGTGCATAGATAATACGCACTCCGAATGAAGCGCTTGCTCTCCATTTTACAGATCATATTGTCCAGCATGCTGTCCACAACTTCGTTCAAATTATTCTTGATTTCCGTGCGACGATGGGACCGTTGTTTCTCGAGAGGGCCCGTCTGGAGATTCAACAGCCCCTCCTTCTCCTCGATCCGAATTCGTTTCTCAGCCAGTTCATCTACCATGCTCTGTAGCAGTGGGCTGTCAAAGATGGCCGCTTTCATGCTATCTGTGAAGCCGGAGTAGAAGATCGGCTGACCGATCACATTGTCGTAGGCGCGCCATCCCGAACCTGACATATGGAGGCCCACCTCTCGAAGAAAATCGAAGGGACTTTCACGAAAGCGGGACATGTGGCGCACGAGATTCCGTTCCATGATCTGATCATCCTGCGGCCGGGAGCCGCCAGTGAAGCCGGTTGGATGGATCGTGACCTGGTTGCCCACGATCTCCAGGTCTGGAGCCTCCACAGTGGCTTTATCTGAAGGCATCCTTGCTAGTGTGCGACCCGCACAGTGGGAAGGTTCTGTAGAAGGAAGGGACGTGGCGTTCAGGGAAGGTACTCCGTACTCGGGAGGTGGTGATGGCGCGGAGACCAGGGACGAAAGTAGGGGGCGTCAGATCGTGGGTCAATCTCACTCGGGAACCACTATAGGACGATCAAATGCCATTGACTTGGAAGGTAGAAGGGGGGTGATGGTCATCACCGGGAGAGAGGAGCCGGGAGGGGTGAGGAGAAAGCTCAAGCATGGCCGGCCCAGGCTCTCGCCGATGTGGTGAATCTAGTTAGTTCCCAACAAAAGCATGATCACCCCCGGAGTTTCCCCAGAGTACCTCGGAAGGCGGTCACGTGCTGCGGTGGAACGGGCGGGTAATCGGTAAACTATTCCTGTTACCTAACACTTAAGGTGTCAACAGCGGGTCCCTCAGGCACAACCGCGGGGCCTGAGGCAGGATGAGTTCAACGCAAGAAGTCATGAGCACGATCGACTTGCTCACCACCAACCCACCCACAACTCTTTTGTCCGGCCAATTCATGGAGTGACTATCCCGGCGCTTGAGCTCTCGGAGTGACCACCAAAACCCCCTTGGTCCCCTCTCCTGGTCACCCCTTGGTGGTTCGTTTGGACCTGTCACTGCTCCGCTGTGGGACGCCGGAAGCAGCTACAGCTGCACATACTCTACATGCAGGAACTCTCTCCCAGTTCTTGAAAATTAGGCCTCCGAAATGTTTCGGTGGACGCGACGTTTTTGCGGTACGGCTTTTTGCTTTTTTTGCCCTGAGTGATCCCCTATATCTGCGTTCTCGTCGCTGACAATTCCTTCTCTTCCAGCCGCCTCATCGGTCCTCAACCACCCCTCCTCCATGGCTTTCCAATCCCTTCGTCGGTACTCCTTCCAAGTCTTTCGCGATGTGTCACCCCTTCGGCAAATGCGTCGCCAGCTGCTCCTGGACAAGAAGACCGTTGGTCTTGTCCCAACAATGGGAGCACTTCACGAAGGCCATCTAGCTTTGATCCGGCAAGCCGCGGCCGAAAACACCGATGTATTTGTGAGCATCTACGTGAACCCAACCCAATTCGGCGTCACCGAGGACCTTTCCAGCTATCCTCGCACTTGGGATAGTGATGTAGCGAAATTGGAGGTCCTGAATGCCGAACTGGCTCAACAGGGCAGCAACACCGGCCGAGTCACTGCCATTCTGGCGCCCACGTCGAAAGTCATGTATCCCACCTTACCGCCTACGTCCGAGATTGATGGCGACGGGTCGTTTGTGACCATTACGCCCATTGCTAGGAAGTTGGAGGGTGCTTCCCGGCCTGTCTTCTTTCGCGGTGTTGCCACAGTCTGCATGAAGCTCTTCAACATTGTCGGAGCCGATCGGGCCTACTTCGGACAGAAAGACGTGCAGCAGACTGTAGTGATCAAGCGGATGGTGAAGGATTTCCACATTGACACTGAAATCCGTATTGGTGACACAGTTCGTGAGAGCGATGGGTTGGCTATGAGCTCGCGAAATGTGTACTTGGGTGCCAGACGACGTGCGGTTGGGCTCGCCCTTTACAGAGCCTTGAAAGCAGCTGAAAATGCATACATTGCTGGCAAGGTGAACCGAAGTGATATTCTGGATGCCGCCAACCGCGAAACCTCGCAGGTGCTTTCGGCGCAACAGACATTATTACCCTCTGAGCGAGCGCTTTTCGAAGTTGACTATATATCACTCGCCGATCCCGATAGCCTTGATGAACTGGATATTGTCGATCCATCGAAGGGTGCTATCCTGAGCGGGGCGCTTAAGATGGCACCCTTGGAAGAGACCAAGGAGGGAGAGGATTGCGGCTTGGGTGATGGAAAGGTCCCTGTGAGACTCATTGACAACCTCATCTTGAAAGCTCAGGTCTAGACGAGGCTAAGGTATCGTGGGACTCGCGCAATGTACAGTGAAGGAAAGATCAAGCCTTTTGGTGAAACACTTAAATACCCCGGTGGCTCTGAACCAGTATATATGAAAGAGTGGACATAGCATTGAATAAGACATAGATTGGCCATACTTGATCCAGACATCGTTACCCATGAGTGAGCTTGATGTTATAAGTATGAGTAGGCGGAAGATAGGGACAAACCGAATAGGAAACTAGGGCAAATGATCAGGGCTCGGAAGTCACTCGGCCCGAGAAAATTTCCTTCTCCAGTAAGTGAAGTTCTTCCCCGGCCCAAGCAAAAAGATTCGCAAAAGCACCCCAACTTTCTAACTCCACGGACTCTCCAGGTCCCCATCATCCAAAATGGCGGACGATGGAATGCTTCTGAACTTCTCCTTTGGTGAAGATGTCATCAAGAAGTCAGAACCTAAACTGAAAGGCGGAACATGGCGCGATCGGCTGAGCGCAAAGAAAATCGCCCAACACCGAGCCAAACCTCCCGGAAAAGGCGGCGAGAATAGCAACACCCCTCGACCACCGAAAAATCCCAATCAAATCGAAGTTACGGGCTCGCGTCCGGCAAAACGCCAACGGACGGACGGCGAGAACGACTCTGGACCCCGCGATCATGGCCGCCAGCAGAAGCAACAACACCAACACCCACGCCACTTCGTCTCGTCGCTCTTTTCGAAAAACCCGCAGCCGCGAAACGCTGAGGAGGCGAAGGAGGATGTACCTACTGAGGATGCTAAGCCTACGAATGCTCCTTTGATTGACGGACTGGATACTTTCACGAATCTGGGGCTGTCCCCGAGTCTTGCGGCGCATCTACTCACGAAACTCGAATTGAAGGCGCCGACGGCGATTCAGAAGGCTTCGATATCTCAGCTACTCAAAGAGGAAAGCGATGCGTTTATTCAAGCCGAGACTGGTTCTGGAAAGACCCTCGCGTATCTGCTCCCCTTAGTGCAGCGGATCATGGCCCTCTCCCACCCGACAAACCGGAACGACGGCGCGACGGACTCGGCAGGTCAGCCTATCGTGCATCGCGACAGTGGTCTGTTTGCTATTGTCCTGGCCCCGACTAGAGAATTGTGCAAGCAGATCTCCGTTGTCTTGGAGAGTTTGCTCCGGTGTGCGCATTGGATCGTCGCAGGGACGGTGATTGGTGGTGAGAAAAAGAAGTCTGAAAAGGCGCGACTGAGAAAGGGGTTGAACATTCTTGTGGCGACTCCGGGACGACTCGCGGATCATCTTGACAACACTCGGGTTTTGGACGTCAGTAACGTGCGGTGGTTGGTCCTGGATGAAGGTGATCGACTGATGGAGCTTGGCTTCGAGAAGGAACTGCAAGGCATCATCCAGAAATTGGATGCGCGGCAACGACCTAGCCGGATACCGGGTGTGCCCACGAAAAGGACGACGGTATTGTGCTCGGCTACATTAAAAATGAACGTACAGAAACTAGGAGAGATGAGTCTGAAGGATGCGATCCACATCCAAGCAGACCCCAACGACGAAGATGGAGAGACCAAGGCAAAGAGAGATGATGATTCGGCTTTCACGGTCCCTGCTCAGCTCAAGCAGTCCTATGCGATCGTTGCAGCTAAGCTTAGGCTCGTCACTCTTACGGCCTTCCTCAAGCGGACTTTTATGCGAAAGGGGTCTGTGATGAAGGCAATTGTCTTCGTGTCTTGCGCGGACTCGGTTGACTTCCATTTCGAAGTTTTCAAAAGAAAACCAAGAGAATACGATGACGATGAAGAAGAGGACAAAGAGGAGGGAAAGAGTGATGAAAGCGACACAGACAGCGAAAAGGAAAAGGAGAAAGAAAAACCCGGGCTTTCAGCACATAACACCATCGCTCACGCGGCCGCCATTTCCACTCCCTCAAACCCAGTGACGATGCACCGACTCCACGGCTCCCTCCCTCAACACCTCCGAACCTCTACCCTAGGCGCATTTGCCCGCAACAAGGAGCCATCAGTTCTCATCTGTACCGATGTTGCATCTCGTGGTCTGGATCTGCCCAACGTGGACCTGGTCATTGAATACGACCCAGCATTCAGCGCAGAGGACCACTTGCATCGTATTGGACGTACCGCTCGTCTCGGACGAGACGGTCGCGCTTTGATCTTCCTTCAGCCCGGCTGCGAAGAAGGCTATGTCGACGTCCTCAAGCGTGGCTACCGTGATGGTGGGAAAGCGTTGACTCGCACAAGTGCCGAGGACATCCTCAAGCGCGGCTATGGCGGGAACGTGCAATCTCTCAATAAAGATTGGGAGGAGAGGGCAACTGACTGGCAGATGGACCTGGAACGTTGGGCAATTGACAGCCCAGAATATCTCGAGATGGCGCGGCGAGCATACCAGTCACATATCCGAGCGTATGCTACGCACATTGCCAGTGAGCGGAGCATGTTTAACATCAAGGAGCTCCATCTGGGACATCTGGCCAAGGCGTTTGCCCTGCGTGACCGTCCAAGCAAGATCAATGTGCCTGGCCTGCGACCCGGACAGGAGGATACCAAGAAGGACTTCAAGGCAGCGAGACAGACAGCCTCTGGCAAGAAGAGGAAGACCCCCTCGGGCGGCCGCGACGATGATAATTTCTCGGCCAATACCGACGCAGCAGCAGCAGCCCAGAAGATGAGGGCGAAAATGAAGGAGCATATGGGCGGCGCAAGCGAATTCAATCTTGCCTAGCGTGCTTTTTGACTTTGTATATAATAGAAAATTCGATGATGAAATCAATAGATATCCCACAATGAGATTTTTCCATCCTTTGAGCCAGCCGCCAGCCAGTGCGTATTCTGCACTTTTCGGCTCCGTTGTCGCTGCACACTCGCGAGCGAGCGTTGTTCCCCCGACGGTATCAGCTCTGCATCCTCTCTCATAGATTTCCCCAATGATGTAGACCGCTTCTCATCTGTCACCTCCGACACAGACGCCACAACATCAGCAAAGGCAACCGCATAGCACCCATCCTTATGCCACTTCAACACGGCCACCTCCTTCAACGTCTTACACGAATACACCCGAACCCTCGAATCCCACCCAGCCGTCGCAAAAATCTTCCCATCACTCCGTACCCGAAGACCCTGCTGCCCAGAATGCTTCGTATTCACCTCCTTCAACGGCCGTTCCTCAGCCTGCACCTCCAACCCCGCGCTCTTCTGACCAAGCATCGGAATAGGATGCTTCACAAGAACCGCATCCGCCGACGACGAGACAAAACAGTCTCCGGAAGGGGGCACATCAACCGACAAGACCGGCTGGGTATGCGCGCGACACACGTACAGCTTCTCCCATTTCCACGTCGTGGACTTTTGCGTGGGTTTCCTCGGCGGTGGACACGAAGAGGTAGAAGAAGAAGAGGAAGAAGGGAAGTCTTGCGAGGTCAGCGCCCCTCGACGACCAAAGACCATCACGTGGCCGTCTTCGTACGCGGACGCGACGTATAATTCCCCGGATGGCGCGAGGACCAGCTTGACGGCCATGACCATGCCGGTCTTGATGGCTGTGTCGGCTGGGATGGTGCAGATGCGGCGTTCGCTGGGGAGGTGGAAGAGGTCGATTGCGCCGGAGTCGAGGGCGTTTGGGACGGCGAAGAGGGTTGGTGGTCGGGATGCTTGAGTACTTGTACTATCTTCCGTTGGGGGTTGGGAGTTTGCGGACGTGTTGTTTGCAGTGGTTTGTTGGGCAGCAGGAGTGGATGTTATGCTGTCGATGGATAGCATCGAGAAGGCGCAGAAGTTCAGCGCGTTCACTGGTAACGAATGGACCAGCCAGGGTTGTTGTTGTAGCTGTTGTTGGCCCGGGGTGCTGGAATTCATCTGATCGGCCGCATCCACCGGAAGGGTTTTACTCAGAATCTCTTCGTCTTGGACGCGGAACCTCCACACGCGTAGCTTGTGGTCTCTTCCATGACTGTGCTATGTGTTAGATAGAGGCTGGTTTTCGCGAGAAATCTGTGTTCCAAGAGAGACGTACGTATATACTTCGGTCACGGCGTCAGCATCATAGCTGAACCCTTTCACCTCCAGAAGGGCACCGTCATGTCCCTTCCATGCAGCGACTGGACGCTTCGAGACTAGATCCCACACGACGATCCAGCCTTCGGCGTCGCCGGATATTAGTCGTTGGTTTTGGTGGAAGATGTGCAGTGCGTGGATGGGAGCTGCATGTCCGCGCAGGATGTAGGCTGGTGTTGCTGGGGGGCGGGTTTGACTGGCGGGTTCACTCATTTGTGACGAAGTATGAGATAAAAGATATATTCAGGTGCTTTGAGAGGCTGAGATGAATAGGATAGGTAAGTAAGGTACCTTACTCCGGAGTAGTTAGTTGGTAAAGGATACTCGTCAGTGGAGAAATGCCGATTGGTTTGCAAAGCGGTCGTCGTCTGTTGCGGGCTGCGGGTTTTCTGCCTTGTGATTGGTTGGACGACTCCATCCAACCATGAGGTGGTTCGAAAGTTATGGATCCATATTAGAACGTATAGTAGATAGGGATAGTGTAGGTTGCAGACGAATACGGTTCAATGGAATCTCAATTGTCATTTCTCATACATCGTTGGGGATAGAAAAGAAAACGGCTCTATCTATGGTATCATCATATAACGCCACTGTCCATCTAATACCAGGTACAAACCCCAAAAACCCGACCCTAGTCCTGATCACTATGAACTCGCAGGTCTCCATCCTAACGATTGGTAGCATGGTGTGGTGCAACATAGTAATCCCTGTATGGGTGGTTGTCCATCGAAAAGTCTGCAAACGCCATAATCGGATTCACAACTCCGAATGGCATCCTCACCAGGTCAGGGGCGATGTTGAGATCAAATGTCGAGTTACCGCTGAGCGACTCAAAGGCAGCATCAGTGACAGCGAGCGGGTGGGGTTTATGTGCAGCAGTCCATCCCCATATCTCCTGTAGTTCGTCTTTGACGTGCTCCGCTCTCCACCCCGTCTCCTTGATAATGTTGTCGAGAATATGGAAGACTTCCTCCTGTGCCTCTCTTGTAACTAAACAACCAGCTGCGATAGCTAGGAATCGAATCGAAAGACTAGCGATACCCCGATCCTTCGCATGGGCGACAATACCACAGATATCATACGTATGTCGTTGTTGCCTGCTTTGCATTTCCGGGCTAAACTCAGACTCAAACGGATGCGTTTTTGTGAGCATAATTTGGGCAGTGTGATAAAACAGACGAGCAACAACCGACGATCGTTTTATAAGCCTACAGAGTGTCAGTAAGGCTTTTGAGACCGAGGCGCGATGTACCCTTACCATATATTCGGGAAAACCGTCCGGGAGTGAGTCTGCCAAGGGTGAAGGTGGGCAAGTGGTTTCATAGAACGAGGTGCCGCCTGTTCCCACTGATCACACCAAGCGCTGTACGTACACCATTCGTGGTATCTCTGGTCCGTCTCTACACTGCTGGTATCTAGGAAGTGAGGCATGGAAGATCGAAAATTCGCAACTTTAGCGCAGATATAGATCATCCAATGGGTCCACATTTCTTCATTGCCGGCAATGCTGGACGGGGCCTGATTCAAATTCATGGCGACTCCCCAGTTGTCGGGGTCCCAGGACATTGTCCAATTGAAATGTAAGCAGCTTAGAAGCTCCATACCAACGTTCACCCAGAAGCATGCACCACCGAGTCCTTGTGTTCTGGCATCCCATTGGCACTCCTTAATGAGGGCTCTGGCGCCGGCAATGTGGTTAAGGCCATGGACCGACAAGATTGACCTCGAACACATGAGTTCATAGACATTCAGAATGACCGCAGTAGTAGCACACAAAGCAGAATCCCTGTTCGGATTCTGTAATGAATTGAGTAGATCCCCTGACGCCTCATCGTGAAGGTAGGACGCTTTGTCTTCGCCATAAGAAGGATTCACAAGGTATATGTGGCGGGCACCACAAGCCATGAAAGCCTTGAGGAGCATTGGCTCTTCCAGAGCGTGATACGGCAAGACTTGGGTGAACTGAAGGGGCGTCAGGTTTCGGTACACTTCTTGCCTGCGGGATGGACTTACGTGTTTCACTCCATCCATTGAATCCATCCAGAGACCAACCTCCTCCACAAAAGCCTGGAGGAGAAAGACATCTTCAGGGTCATTGAGACATGCATACTCACTGGAATTGATTCGCTCTTGCTTTGCCGAGTGAAATGGAACACTAGATGCGCATGTCTCGATGCGAGGACGAACTGCAGATTGATGGGTGTTGTTAAATCCAACGTCCGTATTCGCCGTAAGGGGAGCGCGATACGTCGGGATGAAGGTTGGCATGGTAGGAGCCATGTAAGCAGAATGTACATGGTAAGAACGGCCCTCTGAATCTGATGAGACCTCAGCTTCAGGGCTAGGATATCTTTCAAATCCCCCAACATATTCCGAAGCTATATGTCGAGATTCATCGCGAAAGTTCGCGCGTCGAACTATACGAGGAACGATACAATGCGGAGGCTCCACAACCTGCGTGTCGATAAAATTGAGGCGAATCCCACGTCTGCATATCCTCCCCGATTTTCGGCAGTTCTGGCATTGGTGCTGGGCTTCATCGCATTTCAGATGACGTTCTCGACAGGTCAGACAGCCGGTGCGTACACGTCTGGACTTTTTAGCGACAGTTTCCTCCGGTTGATTCGCATCACTCCCTTGGGCGCGGGAGGAACTTATCAAGCTATTCGGTGTTGGGACGCTCCCCTCGTCGAAGAAATTAGGGTCCTGGGGTATTCCTTCCAGAATGGTACTGCACGTCTCAGAGCCAGGCGCATCAGCGATCGGATCACCGCTGGTGGTGGCTATTGACAGATCCAAGTCTGACTGCGGGGTCTGGACATTCACAGCGGAATCCACCGCAGGATTTCGAACTCTGCCACGTCCCATGTTATGGCCAAACCTCGAACTGCGTTATTCCCAGCCAAGGGGACCGTGCAGCCTCTTAATCAACCCCACAAGTGATGGCCCCGGCGCATCGTGACGGGTTGACGAGATGCTTCCTTTGATCCCGAGCAATGCACACCAGAATCACGTTCTAAGGCGGGAAAACACAGGACGCTTTATCGAGGAATGTAGTTGGCGAAGGAAAAAAAGGAGCAAGGCGGGTCATCGAAAGGATTTGGGATTCGGCTGTTCTTAGGGCAAACGTCACTCGGGAATCCTGTAGGAGAGCTTGTTGGTATATGATAACTTTTCGGCATATTCAATGTGATTGATGAAATCTAGCAAAAAGGATACCGACACTTACATGCATCCCTCGTTGGTGATTGACATGTTCTGTGCAACTGAGGTTGAAGGTCGCGGGAAATGATGCGAAGACTCCGAGAATCTGCGGGGAATCAGACGCTCGGCGGCTAACTACAAGGGGTCTAGGGCGGCCCAGTGGCTCAAGACATGCAGGAACCGAACAACTGCCTCGCTCTGGTGTTTAGCTTCGAGAATCAATGTTTTATTCGCTATAGTGGATTTTGATATACACAACAGAAGGCAAACTATAGATGTCTACTTGAAATTTAAAGCGATCATAATCGAACAATTTTCCCTCGCACATTCATACTCGTTATATGCCTTCGCAGCGGGACATACTTGCCCGATATCGAGGCACGCGGGACGCTGCGCATCTTGTGACACAGGTCCTTTGTTGGCTGTCTGGATCAGTACCGGTAGACTAAGCGAGCCTAAGATTTGCTACCCAGTCGAGGCAGCCGGAGTCTCAAATGCATAAGAAGCATGATGCCAGCCCACACTGCTGCAGATGAGAAGGTGACACGAAGGGCAATGGCATACGCGCCGATCACTGCGACACTCGATCAGCCGGAAATATGTAAACGATGGGTTGATCAGGGGGTCTCACCTTGCTGCTGATGCATCGAATCCAGCTTCGCGATTGCCTGGACAGACTTCCGTACAAGGAGAATCACACCCTCCTTATTGGGCTCCGTCACCATCTCATCCAGCTGATACACAAGCGTGTTTTGGAAGATCCAACTGCTTGTGGCAACACCCATCACAGATCCAAGGTTTCTCCAGAGTCCTAGGGTTGTCGTGGCTACCGCTTGGTCCTCTTGGTCACTGGTGGCGAGCACTGAAACCATCAAAGACGGGAAAGAGAACCCCTGGCCAAGACTTGAGAGGGAAAGGCAAACCATTGCGATGATATCTGGAGTGGCCACGTTCAATGAGGCTGCAGCGCAGCCACCAATGAGGAGGAAAAAGTCACCAATAATCACGGTAGGCTTCAGACGTTTAGACCAAGTGATGAGAAAACCAGTAAAGACACTGGACATGGTCACTGCAAGGGTGGCTGCAATTAGTCGGAGCCCGGATTCAGTAGGTGTAGCCAATTTGACGGCCTGGAAATACAAGGGAGCATTGAAGACCATGGTATTGACCGAGATAGCTCCGAAGAAGTTGCCAAAGATTATGCTTGCACGGGGCTCCTTAGACAGCAAGGTTATCGGCATCACGGCTTTTTCTACGTTTCGCTCATATCGCACGAAGACAACAGCTATGATCGAGGACAACACCAGGGAGGAAATCACGATAGGATGCGTCCAGTTGTACACATTACCGCCCAGGTTAAGGCCCATGATCAGAGCAGTGACTCCTAGGACCAGGAGGCAGGATCCCATCAGATCGATGTTCTTGATGAGTTGCAGAGTGGTTATTCTTTCGGCACGGGCCTTTTTCAACCCTAGATCGGCTGGGACCGTCCAAGCTGCCACAAGGAAGTAAATGAAAATGAAGGGTAGTTGCACAAAGAATGCACCTCTCCATCCCACCGTATCACACAGGATTCCCCCGAATGCAAGCCCTAGACAACCTCCCAGACCGAGAAAGAGATTGATATAGGACTGGTAAACCCCTCGGTATTCGAGTCGGACCAAGTCGCTGGACAGGATCATTCCCATTGAAAACACCCCGCCGGCTCCCAAGCCACAGAAGGCTCGGGCGGCAATGAAGCTTCCAATGCTTTGAGCCGATGCACACCATGCGGTGGTTGCAAAGAACACGGCGATGGAAAATAAGTAAACGGGCTTTCTGCCGAAGGTATCGGAGATCCGCCCGAAAAGCGGGAGAAAGGCGGTCGAGGTCAATAGAAATGCGGTTGACAACCATGAAGCGGAGTTGGAGGCGTGGAAGTGGGAGGTAATCACCGGGTGACTAGAGGCCATCAAAGTGGAGTCAAAGAATCCAATGACATATCCCATCAGGATGCCACTGAAGATCAGCCAAAATCTCACGGGCGATACATTGATGAACCGGCCAGCATATCCTGCTGTGTCGTTCTTGATCTGGTTCTCTGGATCCGCTGGTTTGGTGAATTCGGAAGCAGAGGCGGTAGTCCCTACAGCCTGGTCAACCTCTAAGCCTTGAGGGATTGAGCTGACTCGGGTAATATTGAGTAGTGTGGCATCCTCGTCGGGGTTGAACACGGTCGATGAGGAGCTTGATTGCAGATCATCGGCGCCAGTGTCATTTGTGTACGACACTGGATCATTCTGCGTGTTCAGCAATGGGGTTGACTCATCGAAGGCAGAGCGGAGTGGTGGTTGGTTCTCATGCATCACGCGGGGGAAGAAGGGGGGAGAAGCAATGAAAATGGACACCAAGTTTTCAGAATTGCAAATGAGACTGGCGGAAGTTTGGTTGGTTGTGCGTTTTGATGGGCCTGCCTACAAACGGTACCCCGCAGTGTCTATGGAGAGAAAGCCGTGGATGTGAGAAAAGCAGTGCAAAGGATCCTCTGGGAGTGCCGGGGCAGCAGCGATAGTCGAGAAATTTTATAGAAGAAGGAGAAAGAACCCACTAGCCGATAGGAGGGGCCTTAGTCATGGCGATGGGCCACCAGCAGAGGGCGCTAATGCATCTGACGGGAGCATGGCCGAAATGGAATCCTCCTGGTACACCTAATCTGCTGGTCGATTTTGAGATGCGCAAATGACTCAGGAGATTACATCCGCAGAAACTACGGAGAAGATGGATATACTATATCTGGCCTGGTACGACCTCCATACCCGTGTTCGTTTCCACGGATAAGCTTCCCTATCCTGGGCATAGTCAAAGTTTTCGAGGGTCGGCAGCAGCCTTCGCGTTGGGCGGGCGAGAACCCCTCCTCGCTTTGATATCGCCGGGCCCACTTGGAGCCAAACGCACGCCCAATCTGGTCGGGGTCCGGTATTGTCTACTGCCCCCCCTCCAATGACAGGGCCATCTTATCGCCGCCGTCTCCATTCACAGTTGACCTCCCCCCCCTCTGGCTGGTGTCATCCGACCACAGGCTGCATGCTTGTCCGGATTCTTGCCCAGGAAGTCTGAGACTGGCGGGGTGACGATGCTCTGCCGATTGCCGAATCTTCACCTGCCCGTCGGATTCGGGCTGTCCGATGGGTGGAATCCTTCAGGCCAGTCGGAGTCATCCTCGTCATTCGGAGATCGAAGCAATTCAACTGTTTTTTTTTCACTGATCATGACAGAGAATGATGGACTACCTATCGTTGGTGAGTCAATCGGGAATAACCTGGGGGATCCAATCTCATGTTCTAACCTCGGGATGGCCCCTCCACTCTCCGCCATTAACGCGGCAGGGGTTTCCCCTCCCAAGTAAATAATAATAATAATCTCGATAGTCTGAACAGACTAGATCCTTTCTGTTTGGCGCTACTGTAAAGGGTGCGCTCCGTTCTGTCCGAAAATGTATGTATGATCAGCATACGAAGAAGCACTCGTGTGGAATCGTGAAGCCGACGACTCCGCTGAAGGCAACATATCAATACCATCAAGCTAGGCCTGTACTTCAATACGAGGGAATCTTGATTGCGATCCAAAATCTTATTCTAGAATAGTGGTGGTGCCTTGTGTCTTGCACATGACAGCGCCGTCATGACTGAACTTTTCAATGTAACAGGGGAGGTGATTGTCCAGTTAGCTCAAATCGCTCATCTGAAGATGACGGTAAAAGTAATAATTCAATGTTAAACTTGTATTGAAAAGAAGAGTTAGAAAGCAAGTCAAACGACTGAAGACGCTGGTTGATTCCGTTGCTCTCACTCAAGGAGGGCTACAGTTTGGAGTACCTCATTATTATTACCTACCTAGGTGCAGGTAAACTCCCGCCACTTGGGTAAGGCTGGTAGGTTGTACCTTCATGCAACTTCCTTTGTCAAGTAGGCGGTAAGATGACCAAACACTGTACCTCGCCCATTTTGGGGGGGATTGTTTATCAGGGTCACGCGTCTTCCGCCTCCCTGGGCTCATTTCACGGAATAGCTCATTGGTTATGATTTGAATTGATACATTCACTCAATTAAGAATGGAATGGGAGAGCCAGAACTCAGCCTCTCAGACTGTATACAATGTAATCTGATTCTAGTCAAGAACCCATCCCTGATTTTGCGAGAGATGTAAATGCTCAAGAATCCGGAACTCAACATCAACTTTTGGGCACTCTCTTACAGGACCGCAATCAAACGCAAGCTGGCCTTTGAACATGGACTCATGCAAAGGAGATATGCCTAACGAGTCCCAAAAGGATCGTGAGATGGATGTAGTCCGCAGTGTTTCATATCATCGGTGTGATTACGATCTAGCAGTTGCCAGAATAGATCCCCGTGACAATGATCAAGTACGCAGCTCACTGCTTCAAACAAGCCGGCCTTCTTCCCTCAACCTTGGAAGTCTTCGAACCATGCCGCTTGAGATCGTCTATGAAACATGCCACCTTCTTGACATCCGGACTTTGCTCAATTTTCATCATGTCAACCGCTGTGCCCAACAAATCGTCAGGACAACCCAAGGTTACGAAGCGACGATTACTTATGCTATCGAAACGGTCTGCGTTATCCTCAAAACCAAGATTGCATCTTGGTACACGTTCTCTGACTTGTTCGAAGTGCTCTGTACGAGAGACTCTCGCGTCTGCGATGCCTTTGGTGGATATATATTTCTTCCATCATTCATGCGGTGTTGCTTTTCTTGCATTCGGGAAAATTCCCTTCCTGCCGTCTTGACCTATTCTGTTGTAAAAGATTGTGCCAAATTGAGCACTCACTGCCTACACAGCCTAGTGCCTGCTGTCAAGTCATTGCCTGGAACATATTCACTGGATGAGATTATTGGAAAGAGAAGAATCGAAATTATATCGGCAGAATTTGTTAGCAGGCTACCTCTGCGTGAGACGACGCGACCAATGCAGTCAAAGGAGACAGCGTTACTACGCTATATGGTGACTACATCTCTTCCCTATCTCGATATCAAAACTGGTGGCATTCAAAATGGTATTAGTTGTAGTGGCTGTCAGATTGCTTTGGAAAAGAATTTGAGGTCATCGAGTCTTCAGTCTAATGCTGCTGTTCTGCGCAACAAAGTGTACTCCTATCAGCAATTCTTGGAACACTTCCAAGGATGTCAAGAAGCCCAAAAGCTATGGATGTCAAGAAAGCAAGGAAGGAGTTTTGTCAACGCCTCAGAATTCGTCAAGCGAAGGGGTTGTTCAAAAAAAGAGGATGTTATTACGTCTTTTGATAACTGATGCACGCCGTGTAATTGGGGTTTTACTGGAAAAGCTCGACGGGCGCAAGGCACATATCAAATTCTTCCGTCCTGTCAATCTACCCTTCAGCGCTTACATGATATCGGCATCCTCCATCAAACGTCAACAGATACGACTTGATGGTTCAAGACGATACAGTCCGCCGAATTGACTTCAAGAACAGCCAGGCTTGTAGTGACGCTATTGCATCAATGAAAGATGAGGTGAATCATTTATGTGATCAATTGGTGGAAGGAACCGGACGTCGTGCAGGGTTTACTCGGTGAAATCGACCAGCATACTCCATGGTCCTGTGCCAAGTGGATGTTTCTGCCTCAGGCATACAGGCATCCAGTGGTTCAAGGCGGTGCTCACTGATAATCGAGGGGTACATTGATAAGGCCGAGGGCTATCACTCAACACATGACTCTCTCATTTGAGGACATCTCTTTCAAGGCTTACGCTTTTTTATGAACGCTTACTTTGTCACGATATAATATAAATCCTGAGTATATCATTATTGCCTGCACATCTCCGAGTCTCTCTCTACCACAATGCGTCCCCCACTTCGAATCGCCGTCCTCGAATGCGACACTCCGGTCGAGAAGGTCGATCAGAAATACAATGGCTACCATGGAGTCTTCTCCACCTTACTTCATGAAAGCGCACAAGCTTTAGGCCAACCCCAACAGCTGGATCCAGATACTGGCATGGATATCTCTCGGTGGGATGTTGTGAATAAACAGGAGTACCCGAAGCTGGAAGACGTTGATGCCCTTCTTCTGACCGGATCAAGTGAGTCGTGGTCTCTCAGAAATGTCACTCTTGTCGCGTATTAGAATTATTTGCTTCTGCATGGCTTCCGCAAGGATGACTGCAAAAACTCTGCTTTGTTTTACCTTTGCCGTAGCCAGTCTGACTCATACCGGTGTGCAGAACACAACTCCTTCGACAATGACCCTTGGATTATCAGACTAGTCGAGTACACGAAACAGGCCATTGAAAACAGCAGAATCAAGCTACTCGGTATTTGTTTTGGTCACCAGATCATTGGCCGTGCCCTGGGAGTTAAAGTCGGTCGCAGCGATGCCGGCTGGGAAATTGCCGTATGCGACATGGATCTGACGGAACAAGGAAAGAAGCTGTTCGGAAAAGATAAACTGGTAAATCAAGTCTCCTTGCCTGATCTTTGTTTCGCCGCTTGTTGCACATGCACAGACACTGACACATCCCATCTACAGAGAATCCAACAGATGCATCAAGACATCGTGCATGAGTACCCTTCGAACGTCATCCCGCTTGGATCGTCTCCTCGCTGCGCCGTGCAAGGCATGTATCGACCTGGCCGGTTTATCACCGTGCAAGGACATCCGGAGTTCAAAGAGGATATCGTCACGGAAGTCGTGTCCTTGCGAACCCAGGCAGGGGTCTTTTCCAAGGAACAAGGCGAAGACGCGCTGGAAAGAGCAAAGTGGGAGCATGATGGTGTTGCCATTGCCACAACTTTCTTGAAGTTCTTGCTTGAGGATTAGAACGGACAGCTCTGCTTTGACTGTGGATATGTCATCTGATCACCTGTCGTAGATCGTTGTACATAAAGAATTGCATGCCCATAGAGAAGAAAATAGACATGCGCATTGACACATTCCATCGATTCAATCCATTCACTAGGTAGTCAACATCACCCATCGGGATGTAATCCGCTCCGTCCACGTACATAACGATGCATCTAACCTCCTTTTAAAAGAACATAACACTCCAGCGAGAGAATATACAGTACCGCAAAATAGCTTCGAGACAAATCTGACACGTCGACCACCCACAACCCATCATCCCGAAGCAGACGGATCCTCTCGTTCCAGAAAAGTCGGATCCATCTCAACCTTCCGCTCGAATTTCGTCCACCAATCCCGGAACGACTTCAATGAAACCACTTCCTGCCCCTTATGATTGGGATCCGCCTCCGCAAAGCTCGCCAAGAAATTGAACGCATTGCCGATGATCCGTTGCGCCAGAATCTTCGTCGTGATTCCCCTCTGTTGCGGGGGCTGACGCACAAGATCTGTAGACCCGGCCCCAGCCCCGGCGGCGCCATTCTCCGCTTCCAGCGCGGCCATTTGCGGTGCGACGTTTTGGACCGGCTCGATCGAGATACCTAACGTGGCGCTCCCTGATGCGCCCTCATCCAGCATGACGTCTTCCTCTTCAGCTTCTGAGCGTCGTGGCGGTGGTCGGACCTTCAGCACCGCGGATGGTCGTTCGTTCGCGAGGGCGCCGATGAATCGGAACTCCGCACCGGGGTATTGGATGTAGATGGCGGCGGCGGTGTCTTGTGGAAGGACCGTGCCGGGGAGGAAAAAGACGACGATTTCCGTGAAGGAGGGAGAGGTGGGGAAGTTGAATGCGAATTTCGTGGCTTGTCCGTTTGGTTGTGCGTCGACTGCGACGATGTCTGTGAGGCATGGTCTGCCCGGAATGATGACGGAGAACATTGCGGCGGGGTATCGCAGGAGGGTTCTAGATGGGAATTGGGGGGTGGAGGAGGGTAGAAGCAGGTGAGATGTAGCAAAGAAGTATCGTAATATTGTGCTATGAAGGCAGGTGAGGGTATGTGAGCATTGTACAAGGGATCGGAGCTCGATTGTAAGCTGTAGTCTATTGAGAATTTCCCCGACCCAGTTTGATGATGGAATCGCAAAGAAAGCTTGTAGTGACGAAATGATCCCATGCCCTTATCGATAAGGGTTGCCTGAGGTGTGTACCTATGGCCTGAGGCACTGATAACATTTGCCGACCAGTTCGGATTGGGATGGCATTGCATATTCAATGATAGTTTCTATGACAATATTCCTATACACAGGTTATAATTGCCGTAAATCTATTCAAATCTTGCTGATGGGAAGCAACATACACTCAGTTTGTTTGATTGGCAATCCATAGTATCCTTCTGCCTTAGGCATAAACTGACACTAGCCACATTGGGAACCCACTCATCCGGGCAGCCTAGGGAGGGGAATGTTGTTGGCCGAGTGACTGCCTCGAAACAGGATTGAAAACAAGAACGATCCAGCAACATGGGGAAATCCAATCTTGAACTGATTAATGAATGCGACAGGTGACGAGCACCCCTCAGTGCAGCCGAATTGCGCCCCTCTGACAGTTCCATCGCCCTAGATTTCCCTATTACCAGGATGACCCCGCATTCTACACGGCGCATTTGAAGAATTACCATGCGTTCAAAGTGAGCGGATGCGATTCAGTCCTCGGCTACATTGTCAATTCCATCGTGGAAAAGTTCTTCTGGCCCGAACACTGCTGGTCAATCGACTCTACGAATCAAACCGTCACGCTCGTCACGCCCCCCGACGCTAAACCTGAGGATCGCACTCGCCTCGTCTCGGAAACGCTCGCAGAAGTAGTCAAACGGGAAACATTCGAGCTACTGAAGGGATGGCGCAATGAGATGTACCCCATCTACGGCCCTGGGGGAGAATTCCTCTTCGAAATGGAGCGCAGCGCGACCCCGCTTTTCGGCGTCGTGTCGTATGGCGTGCATGCCACGTGCTACGTGGAAGATGAAAATGGGCTGCGTATCTGGGTCCCCAGGCGTTCGCGAACAAAGCAGACCTATCCCGGTATGCTTGACAATTCCGTGGCCGGTGGGATGAGTACAACCGAGCCGCCGTTTGAGTGCCTGGTGCGGGAAGCCATGGAGGAAGCTTCTCTCCCCGAGGATGTGGTCAAAGCGAACACCACCTCTGTTGGGTATGTTTCGTACTTCTACATGCGCGATTCACGCGCTGGGGGTGAAACGAACCTTCTGCAGCCGGAGGTTGAGTATGTCTATGACATCAAGCTCCCTGCGGATGTTACGCCCAAGCCCAACGACTCCGAGGTCGAGGCTTTCTACCTATACACTGTGGAAGAAACCAAGAAGGCGCTGGCCAACGGGGAGTTCAAGCCCAATTGCGCCGTGGTCTTGATCGACTTTTTTGTCCGGCACGGTATCCTGACCGCGGAGAATGAGCCGGATTTCCTTGAGATATCAGCCAAGACTCATCGACGGTTGGAGTTCCCCACTGCATCGCACGCAAAAGCGTAGAAAAATATACGCGTGATATAGACGAGGCACGGCAATGCAAAGAAACGGTTAATATTCTATTTGATATACCCAGCCACCAATATAACGCCAACGCTGCAAGTGAAATACCCCATTTAAGCACACTTTTAGACTATCCCGGGAATCAACTTCGGACAATGATAACCCACAGAAGTCCTGATGCAACGAAATGATATAAGGGACTCTATTTCTTCAGGAGAAGATACACGTAGTCGATCCGCAGAGGGGCCAGCTTCTTGTACGGACCCTCAAGGTAAAGCAGAAGTCCACCGAAGGAGATGAAGACCGCCCTGAAAGAGACTCATCGTCAGTGATAGTTCAATTGAGTCGCAATTCTCACTCGCGATCAACGCAAGCAAACCCAGTCCGGCGACTTACATGTTGCCCGAGGTCGATCCTTCTTCAAAACGATAAACCTTTCCGTGGCAGACATAGTCGTAGTCATTCGCCAGACTCTGTTCGCCCATTCCGACCTCTCTCCAGCCAACCTTGGTGCCGCTGTCTTCCTTGCCATCCAGGGAAAGGGTCGAAGCGAGAGCCATGGAGACGGATTCTCCGACAGCACAGGGGTAGAGTTCGGAGTTCACGTCGAGGGTGAAAGTGGTGAAGTTATCCGAGGAGGTGCAGCTCAGACGAGCGACACGGTCGTATTTCTGCGAGTTGATCGCAGTGATCGTGAAGGTGTCTTCGAAGAGGACGGGGTCGGACATGATTGCGGCGACGGCGCAAAGCGACTAGTATATGCGAGAAATGCAAGACAAAGCTGTACAACAGATGACAAAGCCAAGGGTGTGGCAGATCCCAGGCGATTGAGATGGGGCGTAATGATGAAGGCCTGACGGGCAGCTTGAACTCGATGGTTGAAAGGACAAAAGCCGCGGAAGCTTTTTTTGCTCGACTTTTAGCGCACCGCCGCTTTTACTACCGCCCCCGGGAACTGCCCCGCAGCTCTTCATCCAGAAAAAAAAAAAAAGCTACTTAATCGATAGCAACAGCGACACGCTCATTCGGCTTCCACGAGATGTCATTTCGAAAGAGAAATATAGGTCTTTCGGCTGGGGCTGACCGCGCATCAATTGCAGGCACTCCGCAGCCACAAAACCCTGCACAGTCGCCAGAGTCCAACCCAGGAATCCGTCCGTCTCCAGATGATGGACGTCCGACCACCTCCACGGGCACGCGATCACTCGACAACCTTCTAGCTGGACATGGGGGACTTCCGATCGGTAAATCGCTATTGATTGAAGAGAATGGAACTACAGATTTTGCCGGAGCATTGCTACGCTATTACGCTGCCGAAGGAGTGGTCCAGGACCAAAAGGTGCATGTCGTCGGCATGCCTGAACCATGGGGCAGAAGCCTTCCAGGACTGATAGGGCCTGCGGAAGCGGCAGATGACAAGGTTGATAAACGTAAAGGAGAGCGCATGAAGATTGCATGGCGATATGAACGCCTGGGGGAGTTCGGGGCAGGAGTCGCAGGATCAAGAGGTAAGCGTCCCAAATATCGATAAGTGTACAGGTAGTAACAGGTGCAGCTCCTGCTGCGACGGCAGGAGACCAGAGCCAGACTGCTGCAGAGACCGACAAGGCTAAACAGCCTGCCTTTTGCCATGCATTTGACCTCACGAAACGTCTCACCCATCCTTCGATCACAAATATCACATATATTCCCCTCGTCCCCTCGAAAGAGCCTTTACTTGTCTCCGTACTCAAGCAACTCCAGGCCGCTATCGCCCAGAGTCCACCAACTACCGTCCACCGAGTCGTTATACCTTCACTACTCAATCCAACCTTATACCCTCCGGAAGTCGTCCAACCCGAAAACCTTTTACCCTTCCTTCATTCTCTGAAGGCGCTTATGAGCACACAATCCTCCCGCATCACCGCCATGATTACAGTCCCATTGTCTCTGTTCCCTCGATCTTCCGGGCTTGTCCGATGGATGGAAATACTCAGCGATGGAGTCATTGAACTGTGCCCGTTCCCCCACTCTGCTGATGCTCTCACAACATCAGGAGCGGCAACAGCACACGAAGAGCCACCTCAAGGGATGCTAAAGACGCATCGCTTGCCTGTGCTGCATGAGCGCGGAGGAGGCAGTGACCAGAATATCGGACAGGATTGGGCGTTCACTCTCAGTCGGAGAAAGTTCGAGATCAAACCCTTCAGCTTGCCGCCAGCGGAGGGGGATAAGGAAGCACAGGACGGAGCGGCGTCAGGCGGGAAACCGAAAAAGGCGGACCTTGAATTCTGAAGGCGCATATTATATGAAGCCTGAAGAATAAAGAGATCATCGATCATTCCTCGTGGTCTGACTGTGCCAGCATATTCTCCAACTCAATTTGTTCGGACATTTGGTTGCCCGACGTCGCCATTGTCCGGAGGTAGTCTCTTCCGTACGAGTCCAAACCGGGCCTGAAGGACATCCCTGGGAATTGATCGCGAAGGCGACTTCCTAGGCAGGATGAAAGAGCTAGCCACACTTCAATCATCAATCATGTCAGCCTTCGAGCAGATGTGCTGTGGATAGGATTGAGACGCACCTAAAAGAAGGAGCAAAGGTGCGAAGAACAGCAGGAACAGTAGCAGGAAAATATTCATGGTGGATAGACGAATGAGGCAGCGACGATAGATGGTGGTTGACTGTTCCACAAGACCAAGAATCCAGCTAGGTAGAATGGCAATCGAACTGTGATTGCTCTCCGCAATTGATATTCTTCTTGCCTGTTCGGGAGCAGCGGAAGTGGTTGCTGTCGGTGGCCGGAGTGGGTCAGCCTGATTCGGCTAAGTGCGAATGCCGCTTTCTCTTTTAAAAGCTCCTCCCACCCAAAATTTCCTGTGTCTTCACCCTCCTCTATTCACACCCTCTCTGGTTTTTCCTGGCCAAGGTCCAGGGGTATTCTCTGCCCAATGAAGCTTTTTCGTCATTAATGGTAAGTTTTGACTTGTTTTTCCTTGTTTGTTTCGCCTGCACCTGCCCCAATTGAAATGATTATATAACTACATAATCTGTCAATCCCCTGAAGCTCATTTAATAATCTCATAACGAGCACATGTGATTGAGAAACGTACTTGAAAATGATTCTTGATACAATTTTGGATTTCTCCATCTTCTGTTATATCTTCAGAGCTTGAACGCTAACTCAAGATCCATAACAGTGAATCTTCCCAAGCCAAGATGAATCCCGACCCAGACCTTCCAATTCCGATCTCGTATATTGCGGGCAACTACTATGTCTTCTCCATTGATGCGGCTACGTACTTGAGGCGTGAGCACCATATCTGTGGGGTCCTCATAGGCACCCTGCCGCAAATCCCCCAACAGAACATCTTCCTGGGAATGCCCCTACAGCTGATGCCTGAAGAAGCGCGGCTGCTGGTGGAAAAGGATGTAGCATGCATTGTAGACGAGGTAAAAGTCCAGAAACAGGGAATGAAAGCCCTCATGGAAGAAGACCGCAAGAAGTATCTCCATGACCTAGAGTCCCAAGGCCTCCAAGCTATGCGGCTGCAACATAGTCGGAAAGAGCAGCAGAAAGAGAAAAGCTTAAAGAAAATAGAGGAAAGGAAAAGGGCTGGAAAGGCTAAGAAGGCCGCCGAGAGAGGGCAAGAACTGCCAGAAGAGCCCAAAGCTGATGATCCAGCACCTGGGCTCTTCTCAGACAACGGTCAGTCTGCGACTGCTAGCCCAGTCCCTTCCTCTACGGTAGCTTCTGCTGAGGCCGTAATGGGCATTACACCTGCGACATCCCATCCTCCACTGCCATCAAAGCCGTCTGATGAACAACTATTGCCGCTACCCCAGGTACCTTCGTCGTACCCCTTGTTTGCGCACCTTCATGCCCAGGGATACTTCCTGTCGCCGGGACTCCGATTCGGTTGCCAATATCTTGCCTACCCCGGAGACCCTTTGCGATTCCATTCACACTTTGTGGCCGTTTCGGCTGAATGGGATGAGGAACTTGACCTGATGAATCTCATCTGTGGAGGACGTCTGGGCACTGGTGTGAAGAAGGGGTTCCTCATTGGGGGTACTGAGAAACCTGTCGAGCATGTCGATGACTACAAGGATAATGTTCGGACCTTCAGTCTTGAATGGGCAGGCATGTGAGACAGATGCATGCTGTCTTCCCAGTCAATTCTGCCTCTGGTGACCTATACACCAATGCAACACCATCGGCCGTTGCGTGTTTGCAAGCATTGCACCTATCACACGCAGCAACAATACCGACTTTGACTTCGGTACCTGAGGAACTAGCCTTTCAGCTATGATTTCACGAAAGAGCATGTGGAGTCATCTTGGAAAGCATTCTCTAAAACTCCCCGAGCCGGTAAGAAAGCCGTCATGAGAGAGTAAGCTCCATTGAGGATGTTTAAATCGTGAGATAATTCAGCTGCAACAGATGCATCTGCTGTATCTACACCTACATTTCGCCATTATCATCTGCATTTCCTTGAAAGATACCCAATGCATCGGTATTCTTGTCTCGTCGAATAAACAAACCTCAAGCGAAAGCATCGTCTCAATGAGCGTGCATAGCATGATATACCAACAGGTGGCTTTTTCACCATTAAATGAATAGAAGCTTTCAAGTTCCAAAGCGTACGTTGGCGGTCCTGCCGCTCAGCTTGCATGTCTCGTAATCGAACTTAAACTGTGTACTCCAAATTAAAGATACTCGACATTTCTCCACTTGAACTTCTTGTTTGCACGGTCAACCGGTCGATTCTCGAATTGACTGCCATGAAGTTCAAAGGTCAGCTGCTTTGAAAGTTCCTGACTATCATTCTTTTCGGAATCCTGCTTTTGCTCGGTCTCAGGCAAGGGCACAAAGAAGCGGAATATCGTCTGCTCCTTGGGAATCGCTGCTCGAAACGTTAGCCTGACTGTCTCAGATCGACCCATCACAAGCATATACAATAACTGGATAGGAGTGTAACGTACTCTTAACTTCATCCTTCTCCGTCACTACGACGAAGGTAAACTTCGTATCCCTCACCACAATCCCCTTAGCACCAACCCGTCCAGCACACCGACTCCGGACCACCTCCACAAGCGCCCCATGGAAATCAGCGCTAGCCAATTTACTCCCATGCGAAAGCGGAGAAACTTGCACCTTCTCTCGCGGTCGATCCTTCACATCCAGAATTTCCTGCATATAGCTCACCCACAGCGCATGGAGTTCCTTGAAAATGGCGTATTTGCATTCCTCCTTGGGGAGGTCGTAGATGCCGGATTGGCGCTTTTCGCGCGCCGACAGCGGACGCGGTTTTTGCTTGCGGAGGAAGTATTCTTTTTTACGGAGACGGTGCAGACGGCGCCGTGTGCGGTTGTCTTCTGGGGTTGGTGAGGTTGGGCGGAGGTAGAGGGGTTTTTGTTTGATGCGTTCTGTGAAGAGTTGGTCGGCGGTGTCGGGGGAGTGGGCGCGGGCGAGGAGCTCGCGGGCGATGTGCTCCTTTTTTTGAGTCGTCATGTCGTGTCAGCCTTGGGTTAGGTGGGTGTGGGTTCTGTGTGAGGTGTGGGGGAAGAGAAAAGCGCTGCAATGCGACTGCGAAATGGAAGTTGAGAAAATGACTTATCGGTTATCGATAAGATCACATGCAGCCTGGCCTCTTGCCTTTTTGGGGTATCACTTCAGTGTCTTTTGACCCCTGGCATACCATTGCTGTGGGCAGTTCTCAGCGATTCATTCTGGTGAGAAAAATATGATTCTGTGGAGATGAAGTTCTCTGATCTCTTTTGAACAAGTGTGTGCATTCTAAACAGATATAAGCTCATAATGTATATTCTTTCCACACCACGTGAGGTTCGAATGGCTGGCAGAGGTGAACATCACCTCAACCTCTCAAGCACTTGCTGTTCTCCCTATCCACTTGAATTGAATGACGTTTTATTGCATATATTCTGAACACCTATCCTTCTACATCACCTATTGTCGATGCAATGGCACTGCATCAAGCCTCTGCGTAAGGTCCATCACTTTCACCTACCGCAGGACAAGGAAACAGACCAACTCAAGTTTAGAATACACTTCACTGTCACCGAAGAATGACTCTCAATCGCACGCGGCTGGCCATCGGAAACGAAGTTCTCATATTACCGAGCTACTTAGCCCGGTCATATGGCAATCCCTCGGTCCCCTCTTTTCCCCGCATGGGATGCTTTATATCAAGACGCCATCGGCTATCCCTGTAACCCAAGAGCACCCACCCAGGTAACCCATATTCGATATCCGAGAAGCAATATTCTAGCCACTCACCAGTATGTCAACTGAAGCAGCCGACTTCCCCGACCTCCCACCATTCCCCAGTGATGTTCCAACGGCACCTCTGCTTCGGCTCTCGCTGGCCAAGCTTCTAGCCAATGAGGACACCGAGATCAAAAGGCTTCTACGGACATCGGAGGAGATAGGCTTTTTCTATCTGAATCTTCAAGGCTGTCAGTCAGGATCTGATATCCTTGCCGATGCAGACAAGCTTTTTGCCACAGGCGAGGACCTCTTCGCCCTCAGCCTCGAGGAAAAGCAGAAATACGACTTCAGTGGCCAGAACTCGTATTTTGGATACAAAGCACAAGGTGCGGCGATAGTTGATCGTCAGGGAAACCCAGACAGGAATGAATTCTACAATGTGGGTCATGTCCATGCTCACATTCGCCTACATCAACGCCCTTGAATCCCGTTCTAATATCGTAGTAATTTAGGTCTCGAAAGACGATATCATGGGAGTGACCGATTCTCTCCCGGCACCCGAAGTTCTGAAATCCGCCAAGCAGTCCCTTTCTTCCTTTATGAAATCCTCACACTCGATCGTGACTCTCATCCTGACTTTGTTGAACGATCAACTCGGTCTCCCCGAGGCAACGCTCTCGAATCTCCACCGACTCAACGCTCAGAGCGGCGACCAAGTCCGCTTCGTCAAGGCACCACCGCAACCAATGGACGACCGTCGCACCGCATTAGGGGAGCATACCGACTTTGGTAGCGTCACTGTCCTCTTCAATCGTCTCGGAGGGCTGCAAATCCTACCTCCCGGCGAAGACGCGCAATGGGTCTACGTTCGACCATTGCCCGGCCATGCAATTATAAACCTTGGGGATGCAATGGTCAAATTCACGAATGGATTGTTCCGGTCTAATATTCATCGGGTTGTGTCACCGCCTGGACAGCAAGCTGATAGCACCAGGTACAGTCTAGTCTATTTTGCCCGCCCTGAGGATGATGTTCTCCTCCGGCGGTTGGAAGGGACAGATCGTATTCCGAAACTTCAGGAGGGAGATGTCGAGGAGGCGATTAATAGTAAGGATTGGATTATTCGGCGAGCATTGGGAAGAAGGGGCAACGTGAAGGATATTGACTTTGAGAAGTCTGCCGGGACTGAGATGCTAAGCCGTAGGATCAAAGTATAGAGCTTGGGAACTATATGAAGTCTACGAGTCCTTATTTCCCCTAAATTGAAGTACTCAAAGGATGACTCGAGATGTGGTGGTGTTTTTGACAGATATTGGCAATATGACTACCTACTTGAGTCTGTTTCTTCTCTACTCATGTGGAAGACTAGTTTATGCCCACTACCAAAATAAACCATCATCATTTTTACCAACAATCGATCAGCTGGAATCCGTGCTCCTTACCTGAGGACACAGAGAATCCTCTATTTGGACTGTTCACATGTCAGATAGTTGGAACCCAACTATGGTGATCATAGAATAACTTCCATGTCCTTTCCATGTTCTGAAACAAGATCCTCCACTCATCATTCACACACTTCCCCCGAGAAGCACCATTTGACATTCACCTCTTCACTCCTACAGTCCTTTCCCACCCACCCAGAAACACAAAATACACCAACAGAAAAGGGCCTCTCCGAGTTCATCATGTCTAAGTCGTGCCTCACCTACAGCTTCAGGGTTTCCTGTCACTTTTCCGCCCTCCACCCTCCGCTGAGTGACCATCTCTCAATCCCCTACCAAGATTTCAATCATCATGGGTCAGGTTATGACAAGAGCAAAGCAAGCGGCCTCACTAGGTTCTTCTGTCGAGTTTCAAATTGATCTGGGGTCAGACATATCTGAACTAAGCACCGTCCTGACTTCACCTCGTTCCTTGACACCACCGAGCTCACCGGAGATATCATCTCTTGACAGGTCTGGTAGGTGGCGACCCTTCAACCACCTATATTCGACAACGAGATTATAATTTCATCTAGTATATCTACCGTTGTCGCCTCCCGCTTCACCCTGTGAGAATAATACCAGACTTCCCCTGAGGGTCAAACCTCCTCGACATGATTGTGTACCAGAAACCTACAAAGCAGTCAATAACGCAATAATCAACCGTCGAGTGTCGTTCTTTGCCGCGATTGAAGAAAAGACAACTCCTCTCCTCAGCGATGACCGTCCGTTTTTTGAGCTTATCGGACCCATGAGGAACGAAAAGAGCCAGGAGCAGCCAAGAGTGCTATGCGGCCAGCCTACAGGGTAAGCAAAAGCCGTACGCTGAAAACCACTGTACTGACGCTGTGGGCAGCCTCCAAGCGACTTTGAAGCCCTACCAGCTCGAAGGCTTGTCATTTCTTCTCTACCTACACGAAAACGGAGTGGGAGGTATACTAGCCGACGAGATGGGGCTAGGGAAGACACTGCAAACATTGGCACTCTTTCAACACCTCAAGACGAACGGGGGATTGCATGGAAGCAACAATGCACCTTTTCTGGTTGTCTGTCCGCTAAGCGTTCTGGAAACCTGGATTTCAGAAATATCAAAGTGGACGCCCGATCTTGTTGCGCTGAAATTCCACGGCATGCAGGATGAGCGTGGGAAAATCAAAAGGTCTCTTGCGAGAAAAAGACAGAAGGGTGCAAAATCGCTGCCAGATGTAATCATTACATCTTATGAAACTGTTATGGCCGATGTCATTTGGTTTAGACGAGCATTTATTTGGCGATATGTGGTGTTGGATGAGGGACATCGCATAAAAAATGCCAATTCACAGAGAACATTGGCTTTGGCAAAGATCCGTGCTGATTTCAAACTGGTGCTTACTGGGTAAGTTCAATCCAGTGCTGACTGTCTGATGTTCCTGGCTAACGGTATGCGATGCAAGAACGCCTATCCAGAACAATTTGCAAGAGCTTTGGTCCATCCTGCATTGGCTATATCCGAACGTCTTTGTTAGATCGACTATGACATTTTTCGAGGAAGCGTTCTCATTGAACGACGGGGTATTCGACCGTACATTCTTGGAGCACCTGACAGAGTTTTTGAAGGTCATCATGCTCCGCCGAGAGAAAGACTCTCCCGGTTTGGGGATTTCCATTCCTAAGAAAACCGAATACATATTCTCGGTGCCACTTTCTGACCTTCAGCGTCGGTGGTATATGAGGATTCTCACCGGTATTGATCGACAGGAAATCCACAGTGTCCACCACGAAGGCACCCAGATCAGACAAGACCAGTACACCCAAAGCCATTCTGGTGAACTTGGCGACTTGCTCGGTGAAGTTGCAGACGGCCATGAGCCCTTAAAGGAGAGGAAAATCAAGATATCGCAGAATATATTGATGGAACTCCGAAAGGCTAGTTGCGCATCCTGCTTTCATATCTAATATAACTAACATGCGGTAGTGCTCTATTCATCCGTATCTGCTGGACGGGGCTCTCCCATCACCATACAAAGTCACTGCTGCAGTGATTACAGCATCCGGCAAGTTCAGAATTCTTTACAAACTCGTTCAACGTTTTGTGACAGAGGGGCGAAAAGTCATTATCTTTTCCGGATTCGAGGGTGTA
This sequence comes from Aspergillus olivimuriae, assembly GCA_003719415.1. Lineage (NCBI taxonomy): Eukaryota > Fungi > Ascomycota > Eurotiomycetes > Eurotiales > Aspergillaceae > Aspergillus > Aspergillus olivimuriae. The sequence continues at coordinate 52,573 of RHLO01000215.1, forward strand.
TTGGACTTTTGTGAAGATCTTCTGGCACTTCTTAAGAACAGCATCGGAGATTCCGAGTGTGCGAGACTTGATGGAAGCACTTCGCGAGCCAGACGAAGGCTGTGGACGCACTTGTTTCAAAATGATCCACGATACCTCGTGTTCCTGATCTCCATCCGGGCTGGTGGAGAAGGGTTGAACCTCATAAGCTCTTCGACTGTGATCTTTCTCGATGATGACTGGAATCCGCAGGTCATGCGGCAAGCCTATGCGAGGGTGCATAGAATCGGACAGACAAAGCCGGTAGAGATATTCAGAATACATTCGATAGGAACTGTCGAAGATCAGCTCTGTCAAAGGTTGGTGAAAAAGGCGTATATGGCAGATCAAGTTACGGAAAATGTGTGCTTCAGCCAGGACAATGGCACCTCTTTGGGCATATCTATGTCGGATCTGCAGGGCATGTTGCATCCTAATCAGACTATCACCCCTCGAAAGACTGTGGCAAATTTTTTGGCCGACATGGCAAGTCAGAACACTATTGAGCTTGGTTCATGCCTTGTGAAAGAAGTGCTTGAACCGAGACCCGGAGACGATTTGTCCGCCAAAGAGCAAGAAGCGTGGTTGGAACGCTCCGAGCGCGTGAGGACGAACATTTTCGATGGAAAGAGAATCACCAGGCGCAACAAAACTCTTTCCTCATTTGAAGAACAGCTTCGGGCAGACTTTTGCCGTGAGGATCGGAGAGTTGGTAAGGAACGGCCTGTACTGATACATGGATTCGAGGTCTGCAAGGACAGTCTTGCACCGAGTGAGCCTTTGTCGCCCAAGAGACTCTCTCATAATTCGTCAAGCTCAGACAGAGACATGTTTCATCAAACCGTACGTGCTACTGCTCATCTCATCTTGCCGAGGGCAATCTTGATATTAACGGAAACAGACCTGTTTCGTCTGCAGGAAATTCAACACCATCGACTGTGAAATCTGCCCTCGAACATTCCACTGGACTTGCCTCGCTGGAGAGGGACGACGAGGCCGTCATTCTGACAGTCTAATTTGCCCCCAGCACTTTTGCAGACACTGCGGCAAGACAGCCTCTCAAGCCGACGGACTCATCTACCCCTGTGTTGCCTGTGAGTCCGCATATTGCGAGAATTGTCTGGATTGGAAAGAGACGGAATTTGTTGGACACAATCACGCATATGCGGCCATGGGGTATGTGGCAAAGAATGATGTCTTTTTCATTCGATGTGCTCCGTGCGAGAAAAGGAGAGAGAGCAAGAGGAACAGAGACAGCGACTGTTTTGGTCCGTCTGTGAAGAGGGTCAAGAAAGCTTGATAAGTGGTGAACGAGGTCGGGAATTGGAAAGCTTGGTGGTGTATTGGTGGCATTGAGGAGTCGGGATAGTCGTGTTTGGTAGTTTTCAGGATGGAGTTGAGATATGACTGTTCGAGATGGCTGGAGTATGTTCTTCGAAGGGTTCCATTGTGTCTAATTCACGCATGTTTGGACATGGACACGGTTACGGAGTGAGTTTAGGTAGACGTCCACGATGTTTCCCTTTGGGCTGCCTTTACATTCTTGCATCAGATACACACAAACGAGAGTCTGTTGAATCTGCCTCGGGGCAAAGACCCTTGAAGCCGAATGTACCTACGAGCGCCATATACTACGTTGATATGGTGAACACTTCGACCGCATAATGACGGACCGGCCGCATAGACCCGTCCCATTCCAAACTGGGCAGGACATCCAAAAGACCGTCCGGATACATATGTAGTACTATGTACTATTCCGTATCGCATGTACCATGTGGGTAACCTATATGGAGTGCAAGCCCCGTTGGTCGCTGCGCCTAGAACACTCTTACCACCAACTCCGTAATCCGCATAGAGAAAGACTCCGGAAAACCGAGGGATCGCCATGGCAAAACGGACCGGTCCGTCATATTACGTAGGTAGTGAGGTAGAGACTAGGGAGAGCTAGCTGCAGGACTCACAGGACCGGTCGGTGACGATTCTGCGGAGAGTAGGTAGAGAATATGATCGGAATTGACGGTGGGGAACAGATTACTGGGAATGAATGTGTGTACGGTACTATGTAAGTAAGGGTCAGGGGAAAGGAGGAGGAATGCGGCGCGCAACGGGATTGCACGGAAGCTCAGACCGGATAGACACCCACGAGCTACAGTAGCGGGATTCCCTGTTTTCCATCCGGGATGCTGTACAGAGTAAGGGGGAGAGGAAATTCCTTCCTACGTAGTAATTATGTCGGTATGTACATATTATCATTGTGTTCGTAAAGATTATCTAAACAGGACAGGAACACAGAGGAATTGATCGGAGGATTCGACAGGTCGATGCAGGAGATTCGGTTCCTGATGATGATTGACTTCGGAGTAGGTAGTAACAGGATTAATGTGATCAGGAACAAAAGCAAAAAAGAAAACAATTCCTCAAGAAAAAGGGGGAGAAATCCGGTTTTCTTGATTTCTCCGTTCTTCCCAGTGGAGAATGCCTCAATAATGCGCCGATCATCTCAGATACCTAGTCGAGAACAAGCCACCTCATCCACCATACTACCTACCTATAGTACTGATCGTGATCCATCCGTTCCCTCGGTACATGCGGAGTAGGTAGTTTTGGAAGAGACATCCCCACGAGTCACTTCCTCCCTGCTGGCTGATCAAATCAAACGATGAAGATCACAAGGGTAAGGTACTGTACAAGAGGGAAGGGAAGGAAGGGGTCCAAGTGAGATCAAATTCCATCCCCCTTGAGAGCACCGTTGAAAGCTTATTGACGACCTGACAGCGGAAGCCCATCCGGCAGGTGTCAGACCAGAAGAAAGCTACGTCCCGAGAATCACAAAGATCAGTCCGAATTAATGATCATAATCATGATAAAAAAAAATATGATCATACCTATGTAATAACAAGACGAACAGTAGCACAGACAGGCCATGATCGAGATCACCACATGGACCGCCCGAAGGATCGACCAGACCAGCCACCCGGAAGGGCAACAGATTCAGCCATCCTTGGGCCTTACCCGAAAGAGTAGGAGTCTCAGGCATTGTTTTCTTCATGATGTAGAGTCCGCTGACTGGACTAAATAGTCTCAGCCGTTGCGAAGCTTATTCGGCGCTGAGAAATGGGGGAGAAAGATGAGATGCATCAGATCCTCTCGCGGATTTTCTGGGACTAGGACTGTTGTAGTAGTAGGATACGAATCGGTCATGTCTACTCTGTACCTCCAGATACATTGGATGTATGGGGATGTATGGCTGGTCTTTCGGGGCTGGTATCGTATACCAAGGTACATCGACAGGTACATGCATCGTAGTCCAAGGGAGAAGCCAAGTCTGGGGGAGATTTGTTTGCTGAACTTTATTTGACTTTGAATCTGTGCAATATCGGGCAGCCATTCTACTTACTACTACTACCATGATGCATACATATATCTCCCGGTATATACGGAGTAGAGACTGGGGTTGTGGTGAGAAGGGCCCCGGGAAAGCCAAGTCAAGGACGCCTGCAGCTGGTCATATATACCTAGGTACTACCGTACTAACCTACGACTGGGTACATACTCATACTGAAGAAAACCACTACCACTAACTGGCCCATGCACCGGAACCGTCCAAAGTACTGTACATACTACGTAGGGGACACAAGTTATCCCGGCTGACTGGCTTGGCACGTCACGTCAACCCTGGATATCGGATCTGGGATCCACCCCAATCCCGATATATGACAGCTACCTACGGAGTACCTACGATCATGATACCTCGCCTCCTCCAGAGTAGTTACGATATGTACATACATACATACATCCATCCATCCCCATTGGCAGTCCCCCCAGCCGGTACGGTAGGAACAATTTCCAGCCCCCGGGCCCGGGCCCGATCGAAGGATTGCCGCTTCCACTAGTACAGTACCTGACCCCTCCATTCGTCTAGCGTTAGGTTCTCTACATATGTATTTCCTCCGTGCAAGGAAAGGTGTCAAATTATCATCGGCTCCGAGATTCCCCCGTCTGTCGCAAAACACGGAGTAGTGAGAATATCCGACGAGTTGATCTCTACCCCCCCCCAATAAGGACGACCAGCATGATGTCACCGCATCAATTCACGATCCAGTATATCTTTGCTCGGGGTAGTGGTAGAATGATAAATGATTCTGGGGTTTCATACATACTGACCTATCTCATTTATCATTTAGCTGGAGGTGGAGG
>RHLO01000217.1:0-28243 GCA_003719415.1 Aspergillus olivimuriae
CCAAAAACCCCTAAACGAAAGGGTCATTGATCTCACCGCGTCCGACCCCCCCCAAAACTCCCAAGGCAGCGATTGTTTGGTTCGGGACCCTCCCTGTGAACCGTGTGTCGCTCCGGTTGCAGTTCCCTCCTGGTCCCATCGCTTTCCGTCACATCCCGTCGCGTCTTGTGGTCCACGTCACTGGTGCGCAAAGGAGAGGGAGTGCCTTTGAAAGAAACCGTCTCGTCCTCAATTCCTTTCGCGACTCTTTCACCTACATTCCCTCTTTTTGGTGCTTCGCCTTTCTGATCCCATTGCGCTTGTCCATACCGACCCTTCACCATGCATCGCACCTATTCTATGCGCCAGACGCGCATGCCAACCGCCTCGCAGGTTGAGAATCCGCCTCCGCCGTTGTCGTCGACCAAGGCCAACCGATGGATCGGCAAGGGTGGCTTCGGTGAGTGTTACCAACATAGCGCCCCCCCAGAGAGGCCTCCCGCCCATCAGCGAGACCTGCGTTCGTTGCGATGGAGAGGGAGGAGCTTTGGATGCAACCATTGACAATACTGACGATCGAGACCCATCTTCAGGTCATGCGTTGCGGAAAAATACCGCCGGCGCCTTCGGTCCGGACCTCGCTCGAAAGCTCGCCCAGCTGGTCAAGATGGAAAAGAACGTCATGCGCAGCTTGGAGCTTGTCGCCAAGGAGCGCATGGAGACGGCGGTAAGCTGACCCTGTTTCCCACATCGTACCAACGACTCATTCTGATGGTATCGTCATTTCCATAGCAACAACTCTCCATCTGGGGTGAGAACTGTGACGAAGACGTGTCCGACATCACCGACAAGATCGGTGTCCTTCTTTACGAAATTGGCGAGCTCGAGGACCTCTACGTCGATCGTTATGACCAGTACCGTGTCACCATTAAGAGTATTCGCAACATCGAGGCTTCCGTCCAGCCAAGCCGTGACCGTAAGTCCTTGCGAAAGGCCTCGATTGTGGGATGGATCTAACATGAAGGAATCACAGGCAAGCAGAAGATCACCGATGAGATCGCGAAACTCAAGTACCGCGACCCCAACTCGCCTCGTATCGTGGTCCTTGAGCAGGAGCTCGTCCGCGCTGAGGCCGAGTCTCTCGTCGCTGAGGCCCAGCTGTCCAACATCACTCGTGAGAAGCTGAAGGCGGCTTTCCAGTATCAGTTTGACGCGCTCCGCGAGCACAGTGAGAAGGTGGCCATCATCGCCGGTTACGGCAAGCACCTGTTGGACCTCGTGGACGACACCCCGGTGACTCCGGGTGAGACCCGCGCCGCCTACGACGGATATGATGCCAGCAAGGGCATCATCCAGGACTGCGAGGAGGCCCTCGCCAACTGGGTCTCCTCCAAGGCTGCTGTCAAGTCCAGCATGTCGACCCGTACCCGCACGCTCTCCCAGCGTCACCGCGAGAGCCTTGCCAAGTCTCACGAGGGAGTTGACCTCTCCAGCCAGGATCAGCCCATGCGGGGCGATCGCGATTCCTGGGTTGCTGCCGACCAGCACGCTGCCTCGTATCAACATGAGGTTGATGACAACGAGGAGATGGCCAGCACTGTGGACGGCGAGACTCGTGGACGAGAAGAGCCTGTTGGCGTCTAAGGGAAGGAGAGATTGCCACTGTATGAGCAAGGCTTTCCCCTGGCTGTAACCTCTGCGATCCTCTCGTTCGTCCTTTCATCGTGATATACCGGAGTTTGTGACTTGTTTTGTTGTCCGAATTTGTCGTTACCCATACAACTCCCCGAGTTGCGCTACTGCCCCCTAATGCAAATCCCCCGAACGGACGACGCTTATCCGACAAGAGTTCGATGCTATCCAGACTTTCGGTCGTTTCGTGCCACGGACCAACTCATGACGTCATGACCAAGTTAGTATTCACAGGATGAACCGATATTGTTCCCCAGAGCAAACAAAAAAAAAAAAAAAAAAGATGAAAACCAGCACAAAGGCATGAGTCGTCTGGAAGTTCGCGATACCGTGGATGGGCACGGGGGTATGTTTAATGTAATACCATACCATTTGTAAGGGTATATTTATAGTCGTTTTCGAAACGGTGGTCAGGCTGGTCTGTTTAGGATAGGAGTAGTAATTAATTCGTTTTTTATTGTACATTCTCTTTTTTGCTCTGTATCGTATGGATATATCTCCCTGCATGGATCAAACGATTGACATTGGAGGATAAACTGGCGCCTCCAACATCCCGGAGTCGATTTAGAGTTCAATTCTTACCCCAGGCCCGTTAGCGTTGACCGAACCAACATCCATCCATGTAGGTACCGACAGGTACCTTTTCCTTATCAATGTTTCGATAAGTTAAAACGATCGAGAGTGAAAAAAGCCGAGAAAGGGCCTGTATGAATCGGCAAGTATATATTTACTACTGCATACTTTCAACCTCAAGAGTCGACACATGGTGATAGGTATAGGTGAGAAGTACCGTAGAAAGATGTGGAATCCTTACCCCAGATCGTCTCCGGTCGTTGGATGGCCTTGCGTGCAATAGATCAGATATTCGCCATCGGTACGCCATCGCTTCTCTGAGTGACGAGTCCATGCAGGTCTCTCTTTGTGCTCGTGGCTGCTGTCGTGCATGGACTGACTTCTGACTTACCTCAAAAGTATACGCGTGTGGTTGAAAGGTGCATGATGGGTGGTGTGATGGTGGTGATGGTGGTGCTTCTGGGGTTTCGAGGCAGTGTTGGTGCGTAGGTAGATGGGAGAATGAATGGTATCCTCGGAGATCCCTGCGTTGGCCATGGAACCTGTCAGGTGTCTTCTGTCCGTCGGTTGGTCGGAGGCAGCTGTGCTCATGCCAAACCAAAATGATCCATAACTATACCGATAGAAGATATTAAACGATAGCAGATCAAATCACACGAGGAATGATAAAGCACTAATTGACCCCGGTACTCCATTCGGATTCCATATTGGGAACGGTTCCTGTTTCCCATCCCTCCGAATCCTGGATCCTGATGTGAAAAGAAGAAAACCCTCAAAGCACGATAGATAGCAACAATGATGATGACAAGTCAGAAAGCCGAATTGACGGCGTGCACGTACTCAATCAATGGGAAACAAACCCATGTAAAAACAACCAAGGCTATTGGATGCCCCAACCCTGCAAGTAACACTCGAACACACAGTAAACAGCAAAAGTTCATTACATCGTCATCGGCCATCCATTCGTGGATGGATGGCCAGCCCAGAAAGTGAGGATATAAAGACAGATGCGAAGGCGGGAAGGGATCCCGCCGAGGTAGATCGTCCGTCCCGCGAAAGGGACGCTGAAACATGATCAAATCCAAGAATTCACACCCAATGATGTAGGCAAAAGAAAGTAACGAAGCAATGAGTTAAAGAAGCAATGACGTTTCACTTTGGGTACTAGTGATCGGTGCCCACGCCCTTCTTTTTTGGTTGTATATGTTTTTGCCCACTGGCGGTCGTGTTGGGCTTGGATTGCTCGTTCGGTGGCGGCGGCGGTGCCATTCGAGTTGTCGTGGCTTCATGTTTCTCGGTCAAGAGGTTCTTCAACCAACGGTTCTCCATCTCCAGCTGGGCGACCCGGGCTTCCAGTGAGGCATTCTTCTCGGTTGTTTCGCGGACAGTCCGTTCGAGCGTTTGTTCACGCTGCTTCTTTTTCATGCGGAATCGCGCACTTGCGGCAGTGTTGCGACGTCGGCGGTCCTCCTCGGCTGCACGACGCCCATGCTCTTCTTGACCGAGAGCCGAGACGATATGGTCGCCCGAGATCTGCGTGCTATACTTGGTATTGCCGATTTGGCCATTGGGAGGCGAGATGGACGAGGAGACGTCTGATGGCGTCAACGCCCCAGGAGCATGGCCCAACTCATCGGGGGGCCCATATGAGATGGGCGGGTAAATCGGATGAGCCGAGTAGGAAATCATCTGATCTGGAAGAGAATAGTTGATGTTCTTGTCCCCAGCTGTAATAGAAACGGTCAGTGACTGAGACTGGCTGGAGACAAGTTAAGCAACGGAAAGCACGATCGGTGATGAAAGGATGGAGCAGTGTGGTCGAGCCAGATGGAGTCCTGATTGAACGCCCCCAAAGACAAACCTCAAGGGAGGAGAGATAAGGGAGCGAAGGCAATCAGGCAGTCATCAATGCAACGACCAGGTCAAGAGGTCTCTTTTGATGGCTGAAGGGCAATGCACGGATAAGGGTCCGTCAACGACAGGGTTGCCGACGGTGTCATAGATGTGCTGGATTGCGTGCTCGCAGGGAGCTAAAGCCAAACGTGGGATTCACAAGGCCGACCCCAACACCAGCCCCCGGACAAAGGCAAAACATCTCCCAGCATGAGAGGGTTATAGAACACTTGTACCGACAGATACAACGGCCTCAAACGCATGCAGAGAGTGGGGAGAGAGAAAGACGTGAGCGGCTCAGGGTAGTTCCATCTCATTTTGCAGATGTCCCTCAACAGGGGCAAATTTACAGTCGGCTCTTCGACCCAGCCACGATTTCATGATTTCACGGATGCAAAGCGGTGTCACGCATGGTTCGGGTCGAAGCTTTCCCCAGACACCACAGAGCCACCTCGTCTTGATGCGATGCCAGTATCATCCGGCACTCCATGCAATATCACCAGGGGAAGCACCACATTAAAGACATGAACCACGGCTCAAGGCAATGACGCCAACAATGCAACCAACGGAGTCATCATAGAGAGAACCGGCCAAAAAAAAGACAATAATAATCATCGAATCAAAGGAAACTCTCGGACTTACCATGATAGGGGTACCCTCGAACATCGATCGGGTTGCGTTCATCCTCAATGCTGTCGTAGGAGCTGACAGACAAGCCGCCCATACCTTCGGTTTGATCGTAGTCCATGTTCAAATTCTGGAAAGAGGCCAGCCCAGCAGTGTCGGCGTCGAAAGAATAATGTCGAGTCCTCGCCACGGCGGGATCGTGACGAGAGAGAAGGAAGTTGAAATTCTCGAGCCTATCGAAGCTTGAGGCTGCCTGACGAGCGACTTGCTCATCTGACATGTTGGCTGCGTATAATGTGTCCACCGTTCTTTTTGTATTTCCTGGTAGGGCCTTTTTTTTAAAAAAAAATTAAGGTTTCACGCAATTTGATTTATTTTTTTTTTCCTACCCCCAGATTGCTGGAGAGGGAAATTATTTTTCTCACTGGAATAATAATGATTCCCTTGGGATGGAAGGACACGCGAAGACCAGGGATCGATGATGCCAGAGCCCACCCAAAAGATGTCGCAGCCCCAGATCAGCTGGCTTGAAGCTAGGCGGAGGGGAACCAAGCTTCGATGCCGTCTAGATGGCACACTCTGCAAGGCAATGGGGTGGAGGAACGAACAAGACGCAGGTATCTGTGCCAGGTCGGAAACTGGGCTGAGTGGTTGTCAAGATATCTGTTTGGAATTTCACTCCATTGCCCGTCGTATCAGGCGGGACGGACAGCCACGTACACACCAGCACGAGGAATCAGGAGAACACGACCACGGGCAGAGAATGGAGAATCCCCAGAGTCGAAAAGGGAAAGGAACAGTAATATTCGATCAGCCCGGAAGCATGCAAAGGAACAGGGCCCCAAAACGGGATGTCCGTTGGCTGGGGAGAGGTGGAAAGAGGGGGCGTCCAGTCAACCAGTCGCAACCAACACAGACCGGGTGCGGTGCATCCTCGACCACACAGGGAGAAAGCAACGGAAAGAAAAGAAAAAAAGAAAAATCAAAAAGACCCAGCGGAAACGAGGCGCGAGGGTGACCAGGTGTCTGCTCGCGAGTTGCGTTGCAGGAGCAGAGGGATCGTCTCACGCCTGGCCAAGGCTAGTGGATGATCTGATAGAATGGAGAAATGTCGTGATCGCGACTTCTGGTTCGTCCGTTGGCGGGCTCGGGATCCTCCATGTAATTTCACCGCTGTTTGGCATTCACGGGGGGGGGGAGCGGACACCACGAGGGAGGAGTGAGAGAGAACGATCCTACGCGATGAAGAACCCAGGGGTGGAAGGGATGTGGAGGAGGACACCTGGATCTGGAGGCGGAAGCAGCGAGATCGAGTGGTTTGAATGAACGTCAGTCACGAGTGGAGAGAACCTTAGGTTTCCGGAGAGCTTCGGTGCTGTACGACGAATACCGCCCCATACGGGGGATTCACGCCCATCCATCCCGCCAAAAAGGGGCCCTCATACCAGACGCGGTACACATTATACCTAGTAGTTAGGTACTTAGGTACACGGGCGATTGGTTCGGAATGGTAAGGTAAGATGGAGGGGAAGATCAGTGGAATCCGCCTGCGCGTCCCTCGTCATCTCCGGTTTGCTCCTGTATCCGCCCCGTACCGCGTATTTCCGCTCGTCCTTCCCACAACGTCTTCATACGAGCAGGTACCGCTCCGATGGGGATATGAGACATGATATGGAGTACTTTGACAGATGATGGATAGCACTCCACTCGGGGAATACCCAGCGGGATTGAGCTCGTTTCATCGTCCCGGGCCAAATGACGCGGTCTGTTCCTCGGCCGTTGCTTCTGATGCTACCTTCACGGACACCCAGACCCAGACAGAGCTTGGCAGTCATTCTCTTCTCCTGATTCCACCACCAATACTGACCATTGTGGGCATTTCTCTCTGCTTCCCCACGTCCTTCTGACTACTGTACTCCTCCCCTCTCTTCATCACTCTAGATGAACGGAGTCCTTTCGGAGATGATCGGATCTCGTACTTTGGGTCCGCAATAAAAGAACCCATTCCCATGCCAGCCACGTTCGGCCATCCACATCCATACATACACAGATCCTCCAATTGACTCCTGCAACTTCATACAAATGCAGTACAGCTCTTTCATCTACTGCGTTGAGGCATCGAAGTTCCGGGAACATAACGTAATGTCGGTTACAATTCACCCTCTTGTGAGAGCGTGCTGCTTTGACCCCCCCCCGACGCCCCCCCGGAACCCGACTCGTTCTCATCCCATGGGTGGACAACACCTTGGGTTTCCATCCAGACACAGGAAGATCCGCAAATTTAAACTAGGGGCGATTATCCCGAGTCCCTAAATATCGTATCGATGGCGTGCTATATGTACTCCAGACAACTCTTCCGCCATATTGCGGCTGTCATTGCATCTGGGTCACCCACCCTCTGTTTTCTCTAATGCGGTCCTCCCTGTCAATCTTTTGTCCATTCCTGTTTGAGAGGTCTTTGGTGATCTCATGGCCTCGCCGGGACGGCTTCCTCCTATGTCATCCTCAGGTCGGTGTTGGTTTTTCACGCGACACTACCTTTCGATTCTCTTTCACCATGCAATGGCCATGATTCGGCATCCCCATCGGTTGGTCATATCCATATACAGATGGAACCAACTAGCTCCTCTGACCCTGTATTTTTTTTCATTTGTATCTATCCTGTATTACGGTCATCGTTTGCCCACATAGGTATCATCGCGGATACCGCAGGATCGGAGCTGCCCCAGTATCACAAGAAGCTCTATGTAGAACCCTGCTCCAACAGATATAATCTGAATCATGCCAACCGAGCTCTGGCTTCATAATCAAGAGGCAAATGCCCTCTCCCTGTTCTTTTCACGGAATATCGATCGCCTGGGGATGAGTGTGGATTGGTCTTGGCCGCGCGCCGCTGGGATGACGGTAAATCGTGCAGGGATTGCGTGATCTAAGCTTGTCTCATTTGCATGGCGGCGCATCAGGTGTGGCTCACTGGAAATTGGAACCATCCCACGCAAGAAGGGGGGTTTACTCTGTGTCAAATCCTGGTCCTCCCTCATTTCGCCACTGGAAGTTTGGCCGTGGTGATGCTTAGATTCTACCCTACAATTGCCCCAATCAGGGCAAGATACTGCAACAGAACCTTCGTCTGAGGGTTTTTGGCCCTGAAATTTGCTATATGTTTGATTGTGACATGCGAAATGACTCGTTGAGAAGCTCATCACGGTGGCGGGAATCACGAAAAAGGTATGGGCCGCCATCTCAGGGAATTGTGGCCCTCCTTCTCAAGGCTACACAGTGAGCTTAGTTCTTGGAGAGTTTGGGTGAGTAGGTTTCTGTGAGACTCTTGTTCCAAATCAAAAACTTCCACCCATTCCATGACTGAACATCAACTACAAAGTGCAAGAACCAGATGTGTTAACCCAAACCCTATCTCCAGACGTTTCGGAACCCTTTCGGTGAACGACTATTTGTCATTGAAAACCAGGTGGTGCTCAAGGCTCTCCAACAGCCTGCAACGTAAGTCGGTCCATCGCAGACGCACATATCGAGAAGGCAAACAGGCAGAGGGAGGAAAGTCTTTCTTCTACGGTGGGCAGCCTCACTCCAGGGCTCTCCTCATCCAGAGACTTCAGCCACGCTGCGGACATTCGAGCCAGCCCGGTTGGCATGGTCCCTCTCTTTCAGCTCGGCTATATTGAAGGGTGGTGTGTTTACAGCCGGTTGGTTGAGTTATATGCGTCCCATGTTGAGAGGCTGTTCCCTGATTGCTATTCAGCTGACTGTCCGGCCGACTTACAAACATCCAGTCACTCTGACTATGGATGGTGCGACGCTGGCGTACTCTATCCAATCTATTTTATTTCAAACTTCCGAACAGATGCTGAAATGAACTGGTGGCTAAGAAGTCTTCGAGCGATGTTTCCCTTGCCACTGAGTCACTTGAGGGGCGGGGTGGCTTTTTTATTCGACGACATGGCACATTGTATCCCTATGGTGCTCTACTCGCTTTGAGACACACCAATCATGCTCAATACTAAGGTTATTGTCAAGTCCCTGGAGTATGGAATAATTTCCTGTCTATCCACGATGCCATCCACGCCCAAACTTTTGCTTCCGCCTTGGGCGGTGGCCATGGGACATATCAACACTCCTCAGTAAGGTCTGTGGAGCTAATGACTGAATCGACTTACAGTAACATCTTGGTGCAGTGAGTTAAGCGATTGTGCTATTTTCAAATTGTGACAATCATCTGATCATTCCCTTACAGGCCCGACCAACCGAGCCTAGGTGCTCATGGATAGGTAAATGCGGTTACAGTTGTGACTAACTCTGAGAAATGATACTACTCTCGTCACGGACAGTATCCTCGACATGAATTCCGACTTCTCTGTGTTATACTGATGCTTGGTACCAAAAGTACCTGACAGGGTCCATCTGCTATCTTTAGTCTATCGGACTCTAATTCCCCTTGCTTGTACAAGACCCTTGGACATCTAGCAATACCCAAAGAGTACTATAGTATCGCAGAGCCTCTTTTTTGGTTTCTGGGGTCAAATGGCGCAAAGAAAGGCTGTAGATGGCGTCTTTCTGCGTTTTGATAGTGCAATCTTGGGTGGCCCGGAGTTAATCTGGACGGTTACCGAATAGGGCCGATGGTGCATTCGTGCTTGTTCTGTCTGCAGCGGCTGGTCGGCCGATGCAATGCTTAATCGGTGGCCCTCTCTTGACTTGACATAACTCTATTCAACTTTGACTTCCCATTTCTATTGTACGAACTGCTGGATATCTCTGTTTTCTGGAACCCATCAAGCCTTCTTATCTCCGTTGTAGTTTATAGTGAGCTCGGAGCACGGAAGCCCCAGATGCCGATGCTCCGACACGTCGAAAAAACCGACCGACCATTAATAATGACCTCCTCGCTTGCCCCAAAAGATTACCCCTCAAGCAGGTCTAGCAACAGGAGGCAGTTTTCTCTTGATCCTTCATGCTTCTGGGTGGTTGACTATTGATTCAGCTGACCCGTCCGACGCGTCGAGTGTTGTTCTCCCCCTTCTCTCCTGGGCATCACGCCGTGTCCACGCGCGAGACTCCCTCTGCCGGCTCCCCCGGATAACCCAGCTCCTCACTACTGGGGCCCGCCGCCCAATCGACGATTTTCCCCCTCGACGACGGCTCCACGAGCAGCCGTCTACCATCTGTTCTCTTCTGGGTCGGTGTCGCTTTGACAGTCTTGTTCCAATCTTATTCTGATCATTGCCGTCGCTTATCCGACTCTTCTCGGGCATAATAATTTTTATCCATCCGCTGTGTCCCCAGACGCGCGCCAAGCCTCTGCAGTCCAATCACAATCTCCCATTGCCGCACTAGTCCCCGCACTCCTTTGCCGCCCTGCTACCTTCCTACTTGGGTACTATCTCACATACCTAGGTAAGGAACGACATCAGTACCCTCGGGGGTCCTCCTCATACGCATTGCCTGTGGATCCACGCCCTTATGATCGGGTGAAACGCCCTGGATCCGGGCCCTCCTTGCTCCTAGTCATAGTTACCCACTCTGTGGCTTCGAAGAAATCATGCAAAGCGTCATGGGAGCCGGAGGCATATCGCCTTGGTCCGCTCCGGCCAACCCTAGCAGCGGTCATGACTCTTCAAGCCGACGGCGGATTCCACTGGTAAGAAAACCTCATTCGCCCTCCCTCCATTTGGGACAATTTAGTAAGATCGGTCGCTACAGACGTGTGAAGCGTGCTTCTCGAGGAAGACCAGGTGCGAAGTGGAAGGCACCAACACGGCTTGTTCCCAGTGTATTCGTCGTAATAAACCGTGCAAGTTTCCCTCAAGGAAGGAGAAAAGAGAGAATTTGAAAAGGTACATACATACACCTGCCATCTTTTGGGCGTGTTTCCCCAACACGCCATCGGCAGAATAGCTAATCCGTCTGCCCTAGAACTCACTATGTCAAGACCTTGGAGGAGCGACTAGAGAAAATGGAGACATTGCTCAAGGCAGCAGGTCTTGTGAATGAAGATATGACTGTTCATGAGGATCACGGCGACGAGAATGACCATCTTAACGATAGCAGTGATGAAGATGGCAACCAATATCACAATTCCTTTGCGCATTCTAGCAGACGAAATTCACATGATTCGAGCTCACACGCTATGCGGGAGTCCGACTCCGCATCAATGGGTCGAGAACCGGTCAATACTGGGGATACATCATCTAGTTCACTTCGGAAACAACAATTACCCAGCCATTCTATTTCAACCAAACTCCCCGAGCGCAGGCGCTCAGAGCATGCCATCAACGTGACGCACCAACCTCCTGTTTTCAGGTGGGACAGTAGAGAAGACGCCCGATATTATGGTAATAATGCCTCTTGTGCTCTGCCTGCAGCGCTCCTGTATTGACATCGCCTAGGGAGGTCGTCATTTCTGTCGATCCTGTCTCGTGATGGAATTGAGTGGATCAAAGAGAAAACCGGTGAAGTCAAGTTCCTCAACTTGCTGTTCTCAAATACGAATCGTGATACCCCATGGGATTACTGGCGGCCGGATGTATTCCACGACGTCTTCTCCTCCCGGGTCTTCAAGGCCCTGCCTCCCCGAGCGGAAGTATTTTCTCTTCTACGACAGTACTTCCGCACCGTGAACCGGCTATTCCCGCTGTACCACGAAGAGACATTCATGCGGTTAGTCGAATGGCAATATACACAGCAAACATGTGACGATGCCGCGCGATGGGCTAGCATCAACATCATTCTCTCTCTGGCCTACGAGTACCGATTTTCTAACAGCCAAAAGTCCGAACGAGATCGCGAGAGAGCCTGGCTCTATTTCAAGAATGCCATGTCAGTGTTTACGGAGCTGACACTCCGACGAACCGACATTCTCAGTGTGCAGGCCCTTCTCGGGATGGCAATCTTCCTTCGAGGGAACTCGGGCACCCAGTCTGCGCTCCCCCTCATCACAGCAGCAATCCGGTCTTGTCACCGCATGGGCATGCACCGCAACATTCCGCGACCCCATCTCTCCCCAGCGGAGCAAGAGCAGAGAAGGCGTGTGTTTTGGGTTGCCTATGTGATGGATCAGAGGTTAGGATTCCTACCGCTTCCCTCAATTTCAAGATTCCTTGGGCAGCTGACATCGTGGTTATAGCGTCTGCATCCGATCCGGAAATGCGCCTACACAACAACCAGACGACTTTGACATCGAGCTACCCGCCAAGGATGCTGAGGATGAATTTATTATGGGCAAGGACTCCTCCTTTTTCTACCAGCTCTGCCATATATCCATCGTCAAAAGCCGGATCTACAATCGACTCTATGCGGCCACGGCTTTGCAAAATAAAAGCCCATCAGAAGTCCTTGACATCGTGCGTGAACTGCATCGGGATCTAGAACAGTGGAAAAGCGAAAGCTCGTTCACCCAGCAGTTGAAACGGCGAGGATCGGGGGATGATTTTCTCGTGGGCTTCGCTACCGCCGGCTTGCAGTGTCTATACTATAACTCTCTGATCATGATCCATCGTCTGCCGCAGATCATGCACTACGCATACGTACATCGCCTTGCAAACGGGTCGCAGTTGCATTCCGACTATAAGAAGGTCATGCAGGAAGCTTCCGCCTCGGGTGCAATTTGTGTCCAAGCTGCGCGAGATACGCTTAAGCTGGTGAACAACCTGCCTTGGGGAGACATCGCATGGATATGGTACGTAGCATTACATCGACCTATGCATCCAATCGCCATCACATTGGCGGAGGCCACTCACAAATCATTCGGCCAACCAACTAACAGTCCTACTCATGCTAGGTCCCTATTATACTATGTCTTCTTCGCGGTGATGACCATCTTCGTCAGCATCCTGCGAGATAGTCAAAACCCCAACGCTAAAGAAGACCTTCAGTCTCTAAACATGGCCGCAACCTTCTTCGCCACTCTTCTGCCCGGCGATGACTCCTGCAGCTACGCTCGCTTCATGACAAGAATGTGCGCCAACTTCGAGCGTGTCGCACGGACAGTCTTCGAACGAGATCAGAAAGCCGCCAAACCCGGCGACAAGCCCAGCCAACCGCAGATCCCTGCCACAGCAATAGAACCAGGGATCACAGCGACATCCACAGAACATGATCAGCACCAGGCTGCTCTTCTCGCAGCCTCAAACGGCGTCAACATTCCCCACCTAGAGGGTCTCCCGCGCATCAATTCCTCCGGCTATGTCGTCCCCGACAGTCTCAGTGACATCGACGACAGCGCAGATATTTCTCATACCGCCCACACCATCTCAACAAACGGAGCGGCCCTTCAACCTCGCCACAACCAGAACACCCACGATGCCCACTCCAACGACCCCTACGCAATAGACAACATGTTTCCCATCTCCGTGACAGAGTCCTTCTCCCAGCCAGAGTTATGGCAAATTCCTCTTACAGCTGACTGGGAATTCGGCAGCCAATTCCTAGGCGGGATTTTCGGCCCAAACATGTACACACAAGCAGGGCCTCCTCCCCCACCACCCGAGGACCCCGCAATGAACGCGCCTCTTCCCCAGCCCAACACCACCACTACGCCAGCGACGACCACGACCACGACCATGCCATCGACTTCAATGGGAATGGGATATGGGTTCGTGAATCCGGGCGAGCCGCATGGTCATCCGCAGCAGCAGCAGCCACCCCTTTGGCCCGGGAGTGGTGGTTTTATGAATCCTTTTTATTGAACCGGTGGTTTCGTAGGTTCACATGAAGAGAAGAAAAAGGAAGCTGCAGCCCGGTGGTTACGTATATACACATGTGACATATGTATAGTCTACCTATATAGTCAAGTAGGGAAAACAATGATGAGTGATGAGAAGGTACAAAAATACGAACACCCATAATGATACATGTTTATCTATATTCTGTTCTTAGGAATTGTAGATTCCCTTCTTCACTCGAAAGCCCAACTCCCCTCTTCCCACCAATAAATAAATAAAATCCCCAGAAATGAAAAAGACAGTTGCTATAAGTTATCCGGATGAGTGCGACAATCATGTATGAGGAAAGAAAGGCTCAAGAATAAACAGATGAATGAGGTATCATATTCGCTAATCAATATCAACATCCGACCAGTGATAAATCCCACAACCCCACCGCATATCCACCAGAATGCGCCTGTCCATATCCGAATCGAACAAAGTCGAAGGCAAGAATATCAAAAGAAAAGAAAGAAGGGAATTAAAAGACCGTTCCTGTAAGCGTCCGCACCGCCTTACTCCAGACACCATTCCCAAGTCCCAGACCAGACTGCGTCTCTCCAAGCCCATTGCGCAGAATACTCTGCATTTCGTTCTCGGAGAGACCCGTATTGCCCGTTCCGAAGCCATAGACTTTGCTAGCGATCACATCCGTCTCAAGGTCCAAGACACCGACCTCTCCGGCCGTCTCGTTCTGAGATACGACTGCCTTCACGGCGAAATCGACATCGATTCTTCTGAAGCCGGTTTGCTGGCCTTTCTTCTTGGACTCTGCAGATGGGGGAACCGCCTCGAGCAAAGTGCATCTTGCTCGCAGCGAGGGCTTGTCATCGGTCTCCAGAAGCTTGAGCTTTGTGACGCCACAGAATTCTAACATGCGAGCTTCTTCCTCGAGACTGAGCATGGTGCTCCATGCTTCGGACACGAAGCGCAGCAGCTGTTTCGGGGCAATAGTGGATTGTTGGATGGTTGCGAGGTGGTGTTGCAAGGTCTTGAGGACCAACAAGGCGATTGGCGAGAGTTGGGAGCGAACAGTAGACTGAGCAGTCAATGTGATTGGTGTCCTGGTATCAGGTGAAGGAGCACTCTTCGTGCTGTTCGCGATAGAGAAACTCCCCGGGCTAAACCTGAGTTGGATCTGGTTGCGATATGACATCGTGACCAACGGTCCTGCCTCCGAGCCCGAGGATGTAGCTGAGACAATTGACCAACCCGTCTGGCGCTCGATATTGTCGACCGAGTCTGGAAAACTTAGCGTTATTTCATAGAGAAACGGCGGAACGAAATTTGCGTAACCTACCCTTCAGCTCATTGATCTCCTTGGCGCTCCATCCACGGCACTCTTCCTTGACTCTCTCGGCTTCCTGGATCTGAGCTAGGAACTCTGTCTTCAACTCGTTTCCAGTCTCGATTATATCAGTCTTGCCCTGAACTTCTTCTTGCAACTCCTGTAGCTGTCGCTTCTTCGCCGCGATCTCCTTGTCCACGCTGGCAAGTTTCTCTCGAGCTTCACGGAGCTCATCCTGGTCACAATTTTCCATCTCATCAGCGAGTTGTTGCAAATTGCTCGCCTCTTGCTCAAGAGATGAGTGCTTCGCAACGAGAGCAGGGACCATGCCGTCAAGGAGAGCTTCGTGCTTCGCCAGAAATTCGCCATCTGCGTTCATCTCCTCGACATGGCGATTGAGACCATCTTTCAGGCCCTCAAGGAGCTTCATCCGCCATTCGTACCATGTGGCTTTGCTGAGCAACCTAGCATGTGTCTTGACGTTGCGGAATTGGTTGTCCATTAACAGACGAATATCCGGCGGTGCCGTCATATACTCTCTGAACAGTGGAGGGTTATCCGCGTAGGTCTCGGTCTCGATCGACCGGATGATCTGTCTCCCCTCCGAGATGTAGGACTTTAGCTCTCGGCAAGACTACCACAGCAGTTAGCAGAGTTCAAGTCATATTATGGGAGAAAAGGCGTACATGTTGGTATAGCTCTAGCATGGGGACGGTGCAGAACCCAGCAGCCACACAATCCTCGAAACTGGCGGCGCTATTTCTGCTATTTTCGCCGGAGAGTCGAGCAGCCCGTTTGCTTGCGCTGTCGGGGGCCGTTGTGTGCCGTCGTTTTGTCGTGGTAAGCTCCATAAAGTGGATGTTTGTCATGTTCAGGAAGTCCTGTAGTTGGATAGGATCAAACTCAGGAGCTTCCTGAGCCTCGACCTCTGCCGTCTCATAATTCTCGGAGTTGGGGGAAGCATTTGATGAGGCCGACACATCATCCAAGGCATTATCCACAGTGGAACGCTGTGGCTTCCCCCGCGGGGTGGTGCTGGCCTTTGCCACAGCATCAGGCTTGCTAGGTGAGCGACGGCCGACCGTTTCTTCCTTGCTAGGAGGAGCTGGAAGTCGAATGCTCTTTACCGGACTGGCTTCGCGACCCTTTAAGCGCTTTGGAGTGTTTTCGGCATCGTCCTCCTCATCTTGATCCAACTCGACCGGTCGCTTGCCCAGGATACCTCGAGCAGCACCAACATGTAAGCTTTTCCGTCCACGGAGTTTATTTTTCTTTGGTGTAAGACTTGATATCATGTCCTTCAGACTAGCGGTTGGGTCTCGGTCGTTTAATTGCGGAGGTGGGATATGACCATCCTCTCGGTGTTCCTCCTCTTCGCGTTCGCGGTCGACCTCTTCTTGGAGTTTGACAGGGTCTTCAAAGCGTACACCTTGCTGACGTTGGTCCTGGGGTACAAATTGAGGAACTTCTTCGCCAATTGAGCGACGCTTATCGAGCATGGCAGCCACCTTGGGAGATCCGAGGCCTTCCTTGTCAATCCCAAGTCCGGAAGAGCGTCTCTTTCCGTGGGGTTGCAGGACGAACAGAGGTGCAGACTCGCCAGTCATACTGTTTCCAAACAGGCTCCTGCGGCCTGAAGACTTGCCCTTCTGTGCAGAATCCGATTGGTCAGGCTTGGTATGCTTTTTAGGCGAAGCGCTCCGCAATACCCGACTGCTCGAGGTTGGAGTTCTGCCGGGGGTAGTGATGTTGGCGACTTGTGGAGTCAAGAGAGTTGGGGGAGTCAGAGAATTCTTCTTTGGAGAGATTCTGGGCGTAGTTGATGTTGGCGTGTTTGATGCACCACGGAGACTCTGTCTTGTTCGTCGACTTCTGACGCTTGCGAGACTAGGGCTGCCATTTTCTGAGGCAATTGTAGCGATATGAAAGCCCTCAGGGGTCTTCTCTGGCGATGGCTGGACGGTATCTTGGAATGGTGAACTGCCTAGTTGAGGTGTAGTCTGCTGAGTGTCTTTCTCATCTCCCTGCTCGAGAGCACTGAGGTTAGGTTCAGACGGCAGTATTCTGCCAATTGCTGTTGTGACTTCCATGCCCATGGTCTGATCATCATCTTCTGGCTCAGTCTGTTTTTGGACAAGCGGGAGAATCCCACCAACAGCTCCAGTAATTTCCATGTCCATACCTTCCTCGATTTCATCATCTCCTGTAGGCTCGGCGGCATTCTCGACATTCTCAACCGATGACTCCATGTGTGTGTTGCTTTCGGCATCGGTAGCAGAGGTCTTGCTTAGAACTCCCCCAACCACAGAGGTAAATTCCATAGTCATTTCTTCATCATCGTTTGCATTGCTGTCACCGCCAATAGACTTAGCAGGTGAGATAGGCTGCGCGATCCCACCAACTACATTTGTAAGCTCCATAGTCTGCTCATCATAGTTGGTTTCCTCGCTAACAGACTTGCGACGCACGGTGCTTTGTCTGCGGCTGGCTGGCTTAGATAATATGCGCCCAACAGCATTCGTTACCTCCATGCTTAGGTCTTCATCGCCTTCGTCGGTGATCGGGTCAGACGGGATCTGATTTTGCGTTAAGTGTTGGGGAGGCTGAACGTTTTCTTGGTCATAGCGAGCGCTAATATCCTCCCAGTCGAAGCT
This sequence comes from Aspergillus olivimuriae, assembly GCA_003719415.1. Classification (NCBI taxonomy): domain Eukaryota; kingdom Fungi; phylum Ascomycota; class Eurotiomycetes; order Eurotiales; family Aspergillaceae; genus Aspergillus; species Aspergillus olivimuriae. The sequence goes on from RHLO01000217.1 coordinate 17,424, forward strand.
TTGCCTCTGCCCTTTCTTGATCCAAGGTTGGAAGGCGCCGGTGATCTCCTGGTCAGCGATCTCCATCGACATTTCGCCATCTTCTTCGTCGATGCTTCTTGTTCCTGCTTCGCGAGCTGCTTGTCGAAGAGCCTGGTTGAGTCGAGCACTGGAACTTGTATTGTTAGATCCATCGGATTGCGCTGTTGCGGCAGACCGAACGGAAATATCATCCATGCTCATTGCGGTGCTTTCACCATCGAAATCGGATGTTGATGAGGCGTCTTCGTCATCATCGGCTTCAGCCGTTGCGCCATGCAGGCCTGTGTCTTCACTTCCGTCCACTGAACTTCCGCTGAATGGGCTCGAAGACATGTCCTGGGAAGATCCTATCGTATCATAACTTCCAGATGCCGCACGATTCTGAAGTTGCTGCAGATCAGGGTATTGTACCGGAGAAAAGCCAATGTCCGATTCAGCATCTGGGGAGGATGGAGGTTCTTTCTGCGCAGAATCATCTTCGGACGTTTTATTTTCGAAATTGGTGAGGGAGGATGCACGTCTGGTAGAGTTCGAAGCAGACGATGAGGTAGAATCGTCCGGTATTTCCACCACATTCCATGTGTGTAATGTTGCTTCCGGGGCGAACGATACTCGCCGATTCGCTTTCGACAGTTAGTTGAGTGATTTCAGTGAGAAGGAGAAAATGCACTTTACCCATGGACTTCCGGCGAGCTTCCCTGTGCTCGAGAACGGCCTTCCTTTCTCTCTCGCGGCGTTCCCTTTCCTCACGCTCCCTTGCGGCGGCCATTTCGTCGCGGATTGCCTCAGCGTTGAAGGTGTCGAAAGGGTTGGACGGATCCTCGGCGGCCGAGGCTGAAGGTTGCGCAGGGGTATCGAAATCGATCAATAGGCCCTCTTTGCCTTGATCATTCTCTGGAGGTTGCGAGCCGCGCCCGGGCGTCCGTCTGCGGGTTTCTTCAAAGGAAGGTATATTTCGGACGGGTGAGACAGGAACGGTGGGCTTGAGAATGGATTTTAGGGGGAAAGCTGTAGTTGACTATATAGCGACAATAACCCGTTAGTTTGCAAGGCGCGAAACATAGTCATCAGGCGAAGAGTAAGCACCTTGCGTCGATTGCCATTCGAATTCTGAAGGGCATCTAGACCACCAGGGCCCAAGCTCTTGCTCCGGGACTTTTTCTCCTTCGCGCTTGTTTTCGCGTGTAGGCCGATGGCCTGGGAGGCGAGGAGGTCTGTCGTTGCGTTTTCCTTGTCGATAGCGGTGGTCAACCTGGAACGAGGGACATGGGCGATGGAGCGACGAGATCGTGGTCGGGAAGACCCCGCGGAGTCACTTCGGGACGCCATCAGGGGGGAGATGGCGGTTCATAGGATAGAACCAGAGGCAGGCGATGGGCATTCACCACTTCCACCACTTTTCGAGTCAGTTGCGGAGCAATGGTGGTGACATGGAGAACAATGAATCCCAAGCGTCAGGGTCAGCCTTGGTATACAAACAACAACAACGGCCAACTGCTGGTTAGCGCGTCTCCCGGTGACCGCTCATGTGATCGCCGGATGTAAACAAACCAAAAAAGCCCTAGCCGAGCCGCACCATTCCAGAAGGGGATTAGCGCCGCTACCGCACACTCACCACACGAATTATCCGCCATCCGAAGAAATCTTCCTTCATATCGACGTCGACCAGCCCCGACACTCCCCCGCGACGAATCTCCCACCCAGCTCGACTACGCCTTCCCCGTCGATCTGAATTCTCGCAACAATGGCGACCGAGTTGACCGTCCAGTCGGAACGTGCGTTCCAGAAGCAGCCTCACATCTTCAACAACCCGAAGACCCAGGCGAAGAGCAAGAAGGTCACTCAGGGCCGCAGATGGTACAAGGATGTCGGTCTCGGTTTCCGTACCCCCAAGAACGCCATTGAGGGCCACTACATCGGTATGCACAGCCTACGTTCAATTCTCATCGAGATATGAAACTCCGACTTTGAGGGGGAAGAGAAGACCATCTGTCTGGGATATGGGCGATAAGAACGAACCGATGCGACTTGGCGGATGAACAGCGTCGAGCCTGCAGCGTTGCATTGTGGTTGCGACTGGAAGGAACAGGCAAAAATTTTCGCACCAGGAGGGATCCTACAGGACTTCTTTCGCAACGCCAGGTTTTTCTCGTCTTATCGCCAAATCCCAGAAGAACCGGTTACACTCTCCGCTAGAAGAGGGACCAGATCGCTGATATCGAACAGACAAGAAGTGCCCCTTCACTGGTATGGTCTCCATCCGTGGTCGTATCCTGACCGGCCGTGTCGTCTCCACCAAGATGCACCGTACCATCATCATCCGCCGTGAATACCTCCACTACGTCCCCAAGTACAACCGTTACCAGAAGAGACACAAGAACCTCGCTGCTCACGTCTCTCCCGCTTTCCGTGTTGAGGAGGGTGACTGGGTTACCGTCGGCCAGTGCCGTCCCCTTTCCAAGACCGTATGTGAACACCATTGTGGTTTTTTTTTTGGGCGGGTAGGGAGTCTTGATAGCCGTACTTCGGAATGGCCCTCCGTCAAAGACTGAGGAACCATACTGATATGCGATATTCATGATTCTCCTTGCCATCCAATTATGCGAAACTGTATTTCTAACGTCTCACTAGGTCCGCTTCAACGTCCTCCGTGTCCTGCCCCGTACCGGCAAGGCCGTCAAGTCCTTCAGCAAGTTCTAAGTGTGTCGATGAAGGGAGTGTTTTCTAGAGGAAAATGAACCTTGGGGCAGCGGCGTGACTGGATATAGGCAAACTAGTTTAACGGGTTGGGATTGTTTACGATTTCATGTCCCAGGTACCCTTGTGGGGAGATATCCAATGAAATTAAAAAAGCTTTTTGATCTCTCTGTTAACCACATAACACAATTGTCCTATAACACAAAGTTGGGGTCAAATGCTAGAGATGCTGTGACAGCTCTCGCAACCTCACTGCTCCTCATTGCTCATCTGTTTCTGATCTCTTACGCAATGCTCATCTGCTTCTGATCTCTCGCCATCTAGTCGCCTTTCAATCTAATACTCAACTTAGCCTTCAATCCTGTCTCTCATCCTACTTCATCTCCCCCTTCTGCGTGTTGCTTCTTGTGTGAGATTATCACCATCGCGTCTCGTCTCCTGTCTCTTTTCTCTCATCTACCACTCTTGTTTGTCTCACAGTCTCCCCATCTTCCTTCCTCGGCACACAGTCCAAAAGTCCGATCATCATGGAACTACTCAGTCTCAATTTTGAAAGCAGGGGACCTCAGATTGTGTGGGGCAACGACCTCAAGGCTTATCTATGCTGCATCCATCGATTTTTCGAACGGGATGATAGCAACTTCAAAAAGGTCTTCGATCTGATATTTCAGAAAGACCTCCGAGAATGGGGGTTTCAACATGGCATTCCTTGGGCGAGAGCAAGATCCCAACTTTCTGACCTACCTCGCAGAGGAGACGCAGTATGGGAGCACGTCTTTCTCACCCCTTTCGACAAAAACGGACTTTGGGACTCCATTATTGAGAGAATAGAGAGTGCAGCGGAGATTCTGGGCATACAACTCATACCAAAAGTGGAGGACGACACTGATACTTCTGTGTTTCAGCCTATGCCGAGACTCACACCAATGCAAAGAGAGGCTATCGTATGTTTATCCTGGTTTATGTGGAATGCTAGGCTAATCAGTCTGAAGGGCTCTAATAGTGCAGATACCCAAGCCCTACCTAGACGTGAAATTATCGATAATTTGGCTCCTTCTGTGCTCAGGCAGTCACAACAATCCGGGGGCCTTTGCAATAGCGGAGGCAAAGAATGCTTTATCTGCTACTATGAGCGAGTTCAGGCTGCCGAGGTGCGTTAGGATAAGGTGATTTTCTGTACTTCCACCTGACCAAGTCTGACAGAACCCCAATAATGTCGACGTCTCCTCAATGTATTTACAAACTTCGCTGCCGCCTCTGTTGTACAGATGGTCGAACATCGACTCACAAGGAGTCAACAACAAACAAGTTTTTCTCGCTGGCCTCGCAATTGAATCAGAGCGCTTTTCGCCTGAAGGCATATCGAAAGACCAATTTACCAAGTACTTCTCCAACCATGTACACATTGAGAAGTCTGCATCGCCATTCATTTCAACGATGAGATCTATGCTCACTCCGGTTCACCGAGCCCTCCGCAATCAAGAAGGTGCGATTGTGACCATAATCGATCCAATCAAGCTTGTGTCCGCAGGTACTCCAGTCTACTCAGCCCGGGATGTGGTATGCAAACTTGGGATCAGGATCCGCGGATACACGGGCCTAGGAGAGTTTCTTGTTTGGTGGAGAATCCCCCCATCCGCTATCGTCTGCACATTCAAGGCGAGTAATCTGGAGAAGATCGCAGCCAGTAGCCAGCATATTCGCGAAGTCATGCAACTAGAACAGATCAAGTCATTCCAGAATAACCGCAAAGCCTTGAAGAAAAAGCTTAGCAAAGGCCCTGGAAGGTTAGACGAGGAGACCGGGGTCGTTATCGGCAAGCTACTGGCACTTCTCCAGGTCCCCCAAGAATATGCAGACTTGGTGGGTGAAGGCATCGTCAAGTCATGGCAGGTGAAACAAACTGGACTCTGGCGAAATTTCGTGAGGGGTATTACCGAAGCCTACCAATCTCCGATCGAGGGCCATTCGACAGCTGGTATCATCTCTGAAGATGCAATCGAGATCACTGATTCGGAGAATTCCGATGGAGACGACGATAACAATGACAATGACTGCGACGACAATAGCGAAGATGATCACAATAATGATGATGATGGAGCCATGAGTGTCTCAAGTGAAAACACCTCTACAACCATTCGAAGCCCATCGCCGCCTCCAGCAAATGCTATGCTACGCGTGGAGATATTCAATCACCGAACGCAAGCCTGGGTTGATGATGCGGGCCCACATGATATCGATCAGGATCGGTCACTTGTTGTACACGATGAAGACGATGAAGACGATGAAGACGATGCAGGCGATGCAGGCGATCAAAGCGATCAAGGCGATCAAGGCGATCAAGGCGATCAAGGCGATCAAGGCGAGCAGGGGTATGATGATGAGCTCTCCTTGTTGGATGATTTAGTGTTATTGAGTGGCGATATGGAACGCGAAGAGCAACCTGAGGATGAATCGCAGGACCAGTTTGCAAGCCACAGGGCACGACTAAACCAATGGTTCGAGTGAACATAATGTCTGCAGGTCTGATATGGCGATAATGTCTTCCTTTGCGGGTCAATTTCAACCCTACGGTGTACTAATTAGCCGCGCGGGAGTTGAGTAGTCTATCAAGTTCAATATCATGTCTTCTCAACCATGACTGCATCCAGAACGTAACGATATATTTTGTGGTAGGACGTCAAAGTAACACACGTTGCAAGCTGCATGCAGATGACAGTTTGTGTCCACGAAGACCGTATCATATCCGTACAAAGTCCACTGGGCTGCATGAAGGGACGATGAAAGCATCGCCGAACAAGGTGTGCCTGCATGAAGATGTTCCCCATGGGTGACAAGAAGGCTGATCCTCGTGGTGGACAAACCGCGCTAGCCCCATTTCTGCCTAGACCCCCAGCACCAGAGCTCCACCGAGTTTCCGTCCGCTTAAGGTTGACACCAACATCATTCATTCATCCCCGACTGCCAGCTCCCTCCATAAAACCCCCCCTTTCCCCCTCTCTGTTGTCGGGGACTTCGTCCAGGAAACTAAATCTGTGTTGTGTCGGTGGACCCGGCAGTTCCGGCCTGATCATCTCGGGATTCGGGATCAATTACTCCTGGCTGTCGCCCCTCGTTCCTGGAAAGACCGCGTCACCCGTTCCCACCTCGCAGCATGGCTTAAACCATGATGATTGTTCTGGATCTTGATACCAACGAATTGAATCAGAAATCGTTATAGTCCTAAATTGCCCTATCTTGTCTTCAAAGCGACCTTGCATCCACTCTTCCTTTTCACGAAATCGCGCCTCAGCAACACCATACCAACTCCGCTTACGGCCCAATTGCGGTGCCTTACCAGCTTTAACAATGCCTGGAAACTTTGAAAAGTCAGTCAAAGGGGCGACGAAGATCAAGGTGAGTCATAGCATTACCCCGGGCCGCGCCTTGATCATCGCAGGACGAGAGGCTTATTTCTGTTTGTCTACATAGCTCGCGCCCCCCAAGTCGAAATACATCGAGCACATCCTTGTCGCGACCCATACAGGAGAAGCTGGCGTTGCAGAAATATTCCGCACATTACACCTCCGTCTTCGCGAGTCAACATGGACTGTTGTGTTCAAGGCACTCATCGTGCTTCACATCATGGTCAGGGAGGGTCAATTAGATGCTACGCTACAGTACATGGCCGAGAACCCGCGAAAGATCGCGATCAGTGGGTTCTCCGAAGGTGAGATAGTGGATCGGCTCAATATGCAGGGAGCGTCACTGACAGCATGCAGTACAGTCGCAAGGGCATAATATTCGGAGATATTCGGATTACCTCATTGCGCGCGCAAAAGCATTCGACGACACCAAGACGGATTACGTGCGAAGTGGACAGGGGCGAATGCGAAGACTCACCGTCGAAAAGGGTCTGTTGAGGGAAACGGAAATCGTCCAAAAACAGATCCATGCACTTCTACAATGTGATGTGGGGGTTCTCCTGTCGTCTGAAATCTTCCCTGTGACTGACGGTTCTTAGCTATTGACTGATGAAGTTGAAAACGAGATCACTTTGACTGCCTTCCGGTTGCTGACTTTGGATCTCCTCACTTTGTATTCCGTGATGAATGAGGGGACAATCAACGTGTTGGGTTAGTTTCCTCCACGATACGATGCAGAGGGTCAACTATTAACTCTGTATGCCTTTTAGAACATTACTTTGAGATGTCCCGTCCCGATAGCGAACGAGCCCTTGAGATATACAAGACATTTGCGGCACAGACCGAGGAGGTAGTGAGGTTTCTGGGAGTCGCAAGGCATTTTCAAGCCTCGACCCGATTGGAGATACCAAAGCTCAAACATGCCTCGACCGATTTGACACGGCTTCTTGAAGACGACCTTAACGACCCAGACTTCGACCTTCGCCGAAGAGAATATCTAGCACGCAAGGGCGGGAAGGGAGGCATTGATATTGCTTCCACTCCTGCAAACCGACCGATCACTGCGACTCGAGCTGCCAGCAATCCAACCCCATCAGCCACCCAACAGGCCCCCCCTGCCGCTCCTTTACAGAAGAAGGAAGATTTGATCGATTTCTTCGACTCGATTGACCCGACTCCCGCCGTGCCTCAACAGAACTATGTGCAACAGCAACATCAACAACAAGCGATGCAGTTCCCACCACAAGGGGGCTACCAACCGCAACAGCCCGGGTTCTACCCACAGCAGACCGGATTCCCGCCGCAGCAACCTCAACAGACTGGCTTTGGCCAGCAGCCTTTTGGGCAACAGCAAGCTCCGCAGCCGCTCCAACCCAATCACACCGGGGCTGGATTTGGTGGGTATTCGGCCCAACCGCAGACGTACGGCTTCCAATCCCATCTCCCTCCCATTCCACAGGACAATGTCGCCCCCTTCTCCCAGCCCCAGCAACAACACCCGCAACCCACCCTGGGTGTCCCGCAACCGCAGCAACAGACGACCAATCCTTTCCGGCAGTCCATGCTGTTGAGTACTCCGACCGGGTCGGGCGCGCCAGCTTCCCCCTTGAGCCGGCAGAATACGAACCCGTTTGCGCGCCGGTTGTCGATGGTGAACCCCGATTATCAGACGGGCGTGTCCGCCGGCCACCCGCCGCCTCAACCCCAAGTCCCGGCAGCCGCCCCAGCTTTACAACCGCAGCGCACCGGGACGAACCCTTTTGCGCGGAGCTCATCCGTTCCTCTCGAGCAGGCTCAGGGGCTGCAGTCCCCGGCCGCAGCACCACTGCGACCCAATCCGACTGGCAGCACCAACCCCTTCCGACAGAGTGCCTTTGTGAACCAGCAGACGGGTCAAGGGTGGCAGGCGGGCGGCCAGCCAGGCACGATGGGCGGGTACGAGCAGCTGAGTACCACCCCGGTGTTCCCGCGACCCGGGATGTAGGCAAGGGGACTCGAGGGCCTACTGGTGTTATTGGTTTCCTGTCTGCTGCCATATTGACCCCCGTCCCGTTTTGCCCGCTTCCGATTCTTTGTTGCATGCATTATCTTGTCTTTCGTTCTGATTTGGTTCTGGACAGCTGTTGATTACTTGCATACCGTAGGTACCTTGGTGGGGGGGCACGCAGCGCGGAACGTGATGGAGTGATAGCCGGGGGGAGAGGAGCCCGTGGCTGGGGCCGGTAATGAGCGCTGGGGTTAGAGTTTGCAGGAGCGGTCGATTGAACCGAGTATATATGAAGTTAATGAAACCGTTGGGTTCTTCTTCGGGTCCTGGTGTAGGAGCCGAACGGGATCTCTATTTCGACCGACACTCCCGGCTGGTCGGGAGATTCATGGGTCTGACCGGGCACTGAAACCTCGTACGTCGGGGGTCATCTAATCATCCCCCTTCTGGCACCGCCGGAAGCAAGCTTCGACCATGTTTTCCATCGGTCCGGTCACCTCTGAGTTCGCTACGAGCCAACAATCCTCACCGAGCAACCTACAGTGTACCGCCTCGATGGACGAGAAGAAGAGATTAAGAATTGGAAAAGAAAAAAAAGAAAAAAAAAAGAAAAAAAATAGAAAAAAATAGAAAAAAAGTAACATGATTTCCCACCTAGGTATTCCATCCGTCTTACAAATCAAGACAAAAGGGGATCTGATCCGAAGACCAACTGCATCCTTTTTTTTTTTTTTTTTTTTTTTTTTCCCGGGNNAAAAAAAAAAACAAAAAAAAAAAGAACAAAGAAATAAAAATAAAAGAAAAAGGGTTTAGTCCCCATAAACCCCCTTCATCTTTTTTTTTTTTTTTTTTTTTTTGTGCCCGGGCCGTCATGAGGATGATTCGTCCCGAGTCTAACAGGGGACCGTTTCAGCAGCGGTGAAACATGCTCCGGGGCCGAGCCCACAGTTTGATAGAACTGCCCCCCAAAGTACCTGACGTGTACGGAGTCCTTCCATTCCCTGGATGTTTCCCGGGGGCAGTCAGGTCAGGCCCGGTTACTGGGAACCGGGCGACGAACAATTGGCCCTAGCCTTGTTGCCTTCGAGGCTACCTAGGTAGGTACCTTACGGAGTACCTACGCGGGGGTTGGATGGTAGATACGTGGCCCTGCTAGTGCCTATATTTATGAATCTTATGCAAAGGTACTGGGATAAATAATGCGAGTCATTGACGGAGGAGGGCGGGGAGCTCGAGTCACAGGAGGGTTCTGGGTGGCCGATGGAGTTTAGGTTACCGTTGGGGATGGACTACTCCCGCTACGACTTCATTTCCATTGTGATGAGGTCTCAACCTAGGTCGGACCTTGTTTTTTGTTTTCTTTTTATTTTATTTTGTTTTCTTTTTGTTTTTAGGGTTGGGGAGGAATTTGCCGACCTCGGTGTCCAGAAGGCGATCTGTGCTGCTTTTCTTTTTTTTTTTTTTTCTCTCTTCCGCCACGGTGGCTATCGCCGTGTTGCAGTTGGGTCGGTAATCATTGTTCATTTGTGATCTTTTCTTGTCTCTGTTTTCTTGTTGATATTTTCCCCGTGTCTGCTGAGAGAATAAGAGAAAAAGAGAGAGGCAATTTCCTGACCTCCCATCGCCCAGGATCCGAGCCTTAGTGACGGGACGGACATGGACGGACAGATGAAGCGGGTCGATGGCACCCAAGCTAGTAAGCGATGCGAATGAATCCGCCCCGACCGGTCAGACCAGGCGAGGCGAAGGACAAGGTTCGGCCCAGACAATCGGCTGGTGCAGAATATATCCGCAGGCGCTGTCCAGTCTGATCATTCGCGCCCCATCCTGCCTCCGCTGGAGGACGGAGTAGGTCTCGGGTACGGACTAGCACGTCCTTTGGGGCAAGGATGGGTGCTGATTTGTGCGGCGGTTCCAGAAGGCGAACCCGGTGGATCCACGGGACAGGGATTGCGATGCATGCAGGAGGGATGGAGTACGGAATACGGAGGACGGAGCACTACCCATAGGTACGGAGTACCGACCTACCTCATTGTACTTGAATGGATGGGGAGCTTTCCGCAGGCTGGATGATGGGAATGGGCGAGAACAGGGTCTGCCCGGAGAGATCTCGAGGGATGTCGACGGGGTCGATGCGGTCCACGATCTCTGGGGGAGGACACTCTCTACGGAGTAGGTACTATGGTAGGAGGACGCGAGGGGACGACAATGGATCTGTCAGAATCCAGGATCGCGTGGGCGAGACTGCAAGGAGTGGCCGAAGGAATGGAAGGAAGGAAAATGTCCGATCGGATCAGATCGGACCATGTGGAGATATGGATGGCTTTGGACCCCTGGTTGGTGCATGCCACGCTCGGTTCGGTTCTGGAGGGATCCTGTCTGGGTTGGGGAGTGGGAAAGGAATCCTGTCGGTTTGGTCCGCGGGGGCCGGACGGTCTGTGGCCTCGAGGCCCCGAGTCGGTTCGAGTGCTCGAGGCCCAGCATTCGGTTGTAAACTCCGCAGTGCCTCCCTAGGTACTACTCCCGGTAGGTCCTGAGTAAAGGTACCTACCTACTCTACTGAGCTGTTGCCGGTGGTCTCGTCCCCCCGTTCACAGCCATTTAAGGTGCAGTGGATCAGCTCGGCCCCCGGCAGCAACAGCATCCGAGATCTCGGCCTCGTGAGTGTTTTCTTTTTCTTTTTCTTTTCTTTTCTTTTCTTTTTTTTTTGG
>RHLO01000219.1:0-24948 GCA_003719415.1 Aspergillus olivimuriae
GGGGAAGGGAGGGGGGCAAATGCGACGCAACGAACAACGGATGGAATAAATAGAATGACAGGAGGGAGGACCCGGATGACCTTTCAATGGCCGCAGAAAGTGTCCAGACGGTCGTGGAGAGAGGACGAAAGAGCTTGTGTGAGCGGGAGGGCGTGTGTAATATCGACCAGGATGGATGCAGTCTGCATGGGCAATACATTCAAAGGGAAATCAAGAAAGGGAAATGAAAAAGAATAAATGGAGAGAAAAATAAAATCATCCATCATCAAAAATCAATGTGAAAAGAAAAAGAAAAAGAAAATAAGATTTTTTTTTTAAAAAAAAAAAAGAAAAAAGAAAAAATCGAGAAAAGAAAAAAACAAATCAATCAAAAAATGACAGCAACGAGGTTAGCTCCTGAAGCCAGGACTCGACCCGAGAGAGGCTGCCCGAGAGCAAAGATGATGTGCAGCATGCAGTGGCCGTCCCCGTCCCCCCGAGAAAAATCAAATCAAAGGACTCACACGAACTCGTTCCGACAGGGAACACTGACTGTCGCCGCAAGAGCAGAGATCCCTCCAGGATTATCCCCGCCGTGCTGCAGAACGGAAGCGAGGGATTCGAGGGTTTGAAGTATGGACAACGGAAGTATAGCGGCGGGCACAGGATCCACGATGGACAAGACTTGAAGGATGCAACGAGTCCTGGATTCGCGACAGACGCGTGAGTCTTGTTTTATCGTGTCACGGTCACAGACTGGGGGGAGAGAAAAAAGAAAACCGCCTTCGCAGCAAGAAATCAAACTAAACATATAAAATCAAAATAAAAATAAAAGCAAAGAAGACGAGACACAAAGACCCGACAGCACAAAGAATCCGAGGGACGGAAAGGGATGTTGCTGGCCGAGAGAACACAAAGAAGGCAGTTCGCACCCCGAGTCGAGTGGGAGAGAATAGACGGAAAGAATGCAGAATCGAACGCGCCGCCGACAGAGGACCGGTGCTGGAGAAGTACTCCGGAGTAGTCGCGTTGAGGTCGATATTGTCTATCCGTCAGCGGGTAAGATGAGCTCGGTCAGAGAGTATGCAGCTAGGCAATGGCTAAACTGCCACCCCGTCGTCCCTGGCGAAGAGGGTACGGACTAACCCGGTTCAGTCAATGCAACAGACCATGCGGGCGCTGGCTTCCTGGTGGACGACTCGACCGGATGAACCGATCTTGTGGCCTCAAGGAGGGCTGGTTCCTTCGAGACTCTCATCGTGCTGGGCGAGAGTCTGTCCTCGCCGAATAAGAATCATGGCCAGGTACATCGGGGGTGCCATCAGGCAGCCCAATCAGCCAACGGCCGCGGGGGCCCCATTGGCGCTGGCAGCCTCCGGGCCCCACTCCAATCTCGTTTTAGGTTTGGGCGGACGACGGAGTGGATGGGCTGGAAGCATCAAGATTGGCCTTTTTCGCTCTACTGTCGGGCTCACTGCTGCCGGACACCACCCGTGGTCCGATGGGGAAAGGTCCAACTGGCCTCCCAGGTTTTCGATCTCGCCGTGGCCCAAGGTCAGGTACGGAGTGCCTCCCTCGCTCCCGACCATGGCGGAGATGAGCGCCGTGGCCATGTGCGTCCCCCGGAAGGATACTTCCATCGTTTCCGAGTATCAATCTCCCATCCTTCGGACGAGGGGCGTTCCCCATCCCTCGTCCTTATTGTTCTCATAGTACTCCGTAGAGGCATTGAGATGGAGCATCCCCTCGACAGCTTGGGGTCTCCCTCCCCACTGCACGGCGAGTGCATGGACCGGCCCCCATCGGTCTCGTTCAGATCGTCCCAGGCACGACCGGACTCGAGCCATGGCGATTTCATCCTCCAGACCCCATGTCCATCGACGGCCCTCCCTGCCAAAAATAGGTCCCTCCCTAGGTAATACACGACTCGATCTGGTTACACTCCGGTATGGAACGCACCGATCTGACTTGCTACGGCCGTCAGCCTTGTTCCCACTTCTGCTATCCACCGGCGCCACCCCCCCCTCCTCCCGAGAGGGGGTCCTGCCATCGAGTCGACGCCTGGTTCGACCTCCCGACGCGCAAACACCAATGGCACGATCCAGTGGGATCCGATCGGACTGGCTTCCCCCAAACGGGGAAACCCACGAATTCTGGCCTGAGGATCACGATTGACGCGAGGGTCACCGCGAGTGGGGGGAGGCGGAGGGGGACCGATGGTTGGTCGCCTCCGCTGGCTGGGCCGTGTAAATAAACTCGAAACAGGCTAACGGCGTCCGGCTGGGGTTGCTGCTCTTTTGCCCACCCTTCTCTCGTGCTGTCTGGACCGATACGCAGAGTCCTGTCGGAGGAGAGGGGAGGAGCGCAACCACCATGATGATCATGATGACCAGGACCAGGACCGGGACCGTGACCGTGGGGATGGTTATGGTTATGGCCATGAGCCCACAGGCAATTTCCCTGTGTCACCTCCTTGACCGTAACGGCAAAGACCGAGCACGACGAGCAATCATTGCCTCTCCGGGGCGCCGTCGAGCCTGCTGGTTCCCGCCGTCAGTCGGTCTCGAGGCGAGAAAAGGGAAAGGAACAGATGCGTCCCGACGATCGAGTCCGGCTCAGGGACGATTGCCCCCAATCCTGTTGGCTCAGAAAGCGCCGCTCCGGGGCCAATTCACTAGGCCGTACATCAATACAGCGTCCATACATACCCTCGAGGAGGTCGTGGTCGTGGTTCTCTGGATGTACCCTGAGACCGATCTAGGTATACTGGACGTCCCGCACCCCGAACGCTTTTTTCGAAGTCATTGCCATCGTCTTGATGGGTTTCCCTGGGGTTCGTCTTTCATGCTGGCGAACAAGATTCCCCAACCTGAACTACACACCGGAGATACGAAAACCAGGAAGAAACATGACCGTCCCTCTGGACCCCACCGGTTAGCTCGGCTTGGCACGTTAGGACTCGATCCACGGGTGTCGAGGCTTCTGAGACAAACTCGACGATAAGATGAATCCGCCACATTGTAACAGAGGCATTTATTGTGAACCATTATTATCCCCGCCGGACAGTCCCGTGGGCCGTTACCGCTTTGAAACACGCCCCGTCATCAACCCGACAGCGCTGCTCAGAAGGTTCGCAAACCAGCGTCTCTCCGACCCTCTCGTGCAATCCAGCTTTTTCCCCCGTGTGAACCGAATCAAGAGGGTTCCCCTGGAAGACGCTCGGGAAGAGTCCTACGTAAGAACTCCGTCATCGATTCATCCATCGGTCGACCGGTCGGTACGTACGGAGGATGCATCGTCTGATTGCTCCGTCCCGGGCTACTGCATCGCTCACGGTCAAGTCCCTATCATTCTTTCAGTGGCGGTGACCGAAGTATCTAGGCCCCCCCAGCCCCAATGACGGCACCTCAGCAGCAAACTGCACGACGGGGGGACTAAGGGGGGCAATTTCTCCGTCGCCCGACCAGTCATCGTCTGCAGGAGGGAACGCTCCTGGACGCGCCTGACAATGCGCGGTGTGCAGCTCTTGGGAAACGAGGCAGACGATGAAGAGGAGGAAGCGGGGGTTTGCTTGGGGAGGTTGGTGGCATGCATTAGTTCACCACGTACCAAGACGGAGGAGTATCGCGAGCGCATGCCTGCATCCACCGACCTCACCGACTTGCACTACGCCGAGTTGGATCATTCCAGATATCCGGAGATCTTGTTTATGGGGAGATTACTTGTTGACCATGTGTATCGTTGCGAGGGCTGGAGCAGAGAAGACTTACGGAGTAGGTCTGTTAACCGGTTAGGGCTAGTCGGGAGAAGTCGTCGTCATCGCTCTGGCTGATATAGTACCTGACACTCCCTCCTTCGCCATCCACCGCTGCACGAAACCTACCGATGCACTCTGCAATCAGGAGTAGTGGCGATTAGTGTCAACGCCATGTGTCGAGCGAGAAGAACATGGATGATGACGCCCCTCGTGAGGAGGGCTTTCTGGAGCGGCCTTTAGGTCGCGTAGTGGGGTCTTTGGGCTGAACGCAAGCAACGGTGTCAACCGAGCCTTTCCCCCTCTCCTGGAGTCAAAATCATTGGCACCGGACGCCTCGTTCTGTGATCTGATGCAGGGTGTTTTCCATAGTTCAGTGTGCCCCCGGTCGCTTGCCGTCCACCGGCTCATTCTTTGCTTTTTTTTTTTTTGGGCCCCTCTTCTCTGGCAGGTGTGGGACAGAATTTCATTTTTCGTCCGTGATTTTTTTATTATTTTTTTATTTTCTTTCTTAGGGGTGTTGTGTTGCACTCTTTCACATGATTAGCTCCGAAATTCTCCTGACAGTCTGTCAGCTCATAACGGCATTTCACTCGGCCTACCTACCTACACTAAGACTCAAGTTTCAACTCCCCTCAACCTAGGCACAACAATCCAACGAACGACGGGACGAAAACTCTCATAGCTCAAACTCAATGACCAACCATCATCCTTGCACGGAAGAAAACCAGTGATAGAGGGGGGGCGAAGCTTTGACAGCAACCCCGACAGACCCTACGATAATACCCCGACGGAAACGAACCAACCAGATCAATCTGTTGAAGCGACGATGCCATACGAGCTCGGTACTAGGGTAAATAGGTAGGTCGTCGGTACGGTAGCTGAGGTACCCACCTAGTTCTTCCCCCTCCCCTGCCGCTCGGTAGGATAAAAAGTAACCAACCATGCATGCACCATATCCAGTGAATAATATGGATGGTTCTGAATAAACGGGCGACACCCTGATCGGATAGGGTACTGATCGACCGGTTTGCCCTCTGTCGCATCTTCTCTGCTACTTTGCACTGACACTCACACTGTCTGCTGATGAATGTCCATCTGGTCGTTTTCAACGTAGCAGGGGCAAGAGAGGTAGGGTTAGGGTCGTGCGCGGAAGGGATCCTGCCCGTGTCGATTAGGTTGGTGGGAACTACGATAGATTAGGTGGGCAGGGAGGGCACGTCGGCGGCTACAGCAGGTACATCCGTTGGATTGGTGGGTATGGATTCTGACCTGGTCTTTTCTTCCTACTCCTACCTACCTTAGGTACCGTACCTACTTACCTAGGGACCCTAGTGCATACTTCGTAGTACTCCGTACCTACTGTAGTATCCATCTTGGTACGACATGCACGGCGTCTTCTTCTCGTCTTTTTCCTGGGTACCTGCACATGTGGTACAGAGGACGTGACACGGAATCCCGTCGACAACGCGGGTATATATCTCTCTTACCTAGGTATTAGGTAGGCTATGGGATGCTTTCGTTTCGATCTCCAACGTCAGTTCGCTCCGACTGAGAAAAAAAGAGAAATACCTAGACTACTCAAATAATACATCATACATACTCCGTACATCGTACACAACTACTCCATACCTAGGGAAGTAAAATAATAATAATAATAGTAATAATAACAATAATAATAGATAAATTAAAAAGACAAAAGAATCAAAGGAGGGAACCAAGGTTTGTCGCGTGCTGACCGATACCTTACCCACCGACAAAATAACGACCAACGCTCCATCATCCTTCCCCCCCCCAGTGGAGACGAGACCACGGGTTAACCGCCACCGTCGCCGCAACGAACCACGGGGGGCATTGTTTCCGTCTCCGACGGGTCCATGACCCCTGGGCGGATCAACCATCTTTGCTGCTCGATTTGCCCATCGACTGGGACGGAGGGATTCTCCGAGGGCATTCTCCATACCTACCTACTTACTAATCGGACCATGGTCGTCTACCTATATCATCGCAATGTATAGTCTTGGTGCGAGGAATTCCGCTGAAGTCCCCTACCTACGGACTCCGTACAGAGATCATCGCTACCTAATTTCCATCCACTCCTGGGAATTGATGGCCCTCCTTCCATGACGAGGGGTGTATCCTCTGTTTGGCAACGACACTGTGCATTCGAGACAGAAAACAGAGAGATTAATTGTGACGCTTCCTCTTGTCTGTCTGGTTACTGAGTTGATTTTGTCACTGCGGTGGTTTTCTTTTTTCTTTCGTTTCTACGGTCCTCCGTATTAAGGATGATTCTTGAACGGTCAGACCTAGCATGGTTCCGGTGGTGATCGGCACTGGGGGGGACGGATGTCATGCACATCAGCAGGTCGTACTGTACGCAGGGTTGTCCAACAAAAAGCACGATCATACTAATCCGACCTGCGCACCGCGTCCTTACTATGAGATATGTATGTACTCTGTATGTATCTTTGCGCATCCCTCCAAACCCGAGTCCCTCCTCCATACCTACCTACCTCCCCAGGTACCGGTACCAGGTATGTAGGTAGGTAGGTACCACCACAAAGACTAGAAGAATCCATGGCGCACGTTGTCCGTCATGGTTCGCCAACCGAATAGGTACTGTAGGTCACGGATGTGATACATAACATCCTGGCCGCCAGCAGGAGCATTTAGATATGATACCGCCCGATTGAAGTGGATCGAAAGGAGGGGAAGCCAGCCCTCCTCAACCAAGATTTGTGTCCGTGTCTTCATCTCGATTCATGCCATATTCTGCAGATCCTGCTTGGTCTCTATCAGAACCGATGTAATGCAGATGTCATGCGAGGATCCTTGCGTTTTTGATGACAAATCGTCTCGATCGAGGTACCTGTAGGTACCTAGGTGCAGTGTCTTGAGGTTCATCTCTGAGTTTACAGGTAGGTACACTCCCTACGTGCACAGAATGGACTCCATATTTTCACGTAGGGAGCGACCTCAAACATACCCGTTGCAATAGCCTGTAGTACATTACGGAGTAGGTAGGCAGGATGTGGACAGATCCCAGCTGAAAAAAAGGTAACCGAGACTCCACCCCGATACTAGTACGCCGTGGTGATAGTGCCATGGTTAGAATAACATCATCGCGCGGCGTCCCAGCGTAATGCAATCGGTTCGGATTGGATTGAGACGCTGGGGCAGTCGACCTTGGCGGGTATTTAGCTCGGACGCTTCCTAGGCGAGACTGGTCCATCGTCCACAGAGAGAAAGGATGGGCGGGTGGGTTAACGGTGTCTCTCGGTCACGGTCACAGTCACTCACTCGTACGGAGTACTACAGTAGTATCACTGGTACGGAGAATCTATCGGGTCTTACTTTACCTGTGGTTTCTACTGAGGATTTTGTGGGAATCAGGAGTTTCCATTCGGAGGATGGTTCGATGGTGGTTTTCTCCGTCCATCCGTGTTCATTAGTCGGGTGAAGACGATCATAGTAGGAGTTAGAATTGTGAGGATCTCAGTACGAAGAGAAAACATGGCTCGGACAATTGTTAACGGATCATCAAGTGGAGAGACTCGTCATCCACCGTGGCTGGGGTACCCTCAACGGGGGCAGGAAAAAGCTCCGGGGGTCGAGGGAGGGGAACAAATCTTAATCGTCTTGGCGGTCTTGGCAGGAGAGCGCAAGCCTATTCACCAGGTCCCCACTCCGTACCTACAGAATACTCCCAGAATGTCACCTGTCCTTCAGGCCAGGTCTTGTCATAACATGTCCTGATTCAACGACTCAGCGGCGGGCATTGTGATGATTTGTCATGATTGGGGCTGATTTGAAATCTCCATGATCTCGTCCTTTCATCCTTTGATCCTGTGATGCATGAGGTTGGTAAGAAGAGCCGCCCAGCATAAAAAACTCCGTAGGAGAAACGGGTAGGTAAGCATCGGTACTGCTCCCGGTCGAGGCCTCCGTCCAGACTCCGTCGAGGAGGTAAAGTTCGAATCATCCATGTTGATGTTTCATGGGTGTCCGATCTTCCCCTTTCCCAGTGGGAGGACTAACTCACTTCTGGCCAAGGTTGTTGACCAGACCGGGTCCGGAAGCAGGCCCGGTCTCGACTTTCCCCCACTATGATTGATTACAGAGGGTCACCGAGTTCAACTCCCCTCGTGGACACCTACAGGACGTCCTCTCTGATAGTGAAATCTTCGTCGGCGCCTGTTCCAGCGAGATCGGTACTGATGAATCCCCTTGAGTGACCCAGCACCGTGCCATCCCGACGGGGGGCGGAGTCTCCAGAGCCGAACCACGGACGGCAGTCGAGCCCACTCCCTGTATCCGACCCGAGGGAGGCGACGTACTCCGTACATAGGAGGGATCTAGCGGGGGCAGGAGTACAAACAAACTCCCAGAATCCCACCCCGTCAACCACGGTTCACCGGCCGAACCACGACCAGGAGGGGACACATTGGTCCGTTCTCCGCACCCGACCCAAGACCAGCCGGCCGATCCAGTCCAGGGAGAGAACACGGACCAAAGAGCCGCTTGCCTGGTTAGGGCTAGGCGGGGGGTATCCGAGGACCAGAATACCATACCGTATCACGATAATACACCACTCCAGACCGACCTAGGCACGGTAGTAGTACGCCGAAGTCGTCGGTCGGAGTCGTGGTGGTAGGATCCGGGTAGTGTGTTTGGAAAGGTCGACTGGATTCCCGCCGACGTGAATTATTCGCTCCGCCTCTGGATTTGGCTTTGATGGTGCTGGTGCGGTTGATTACTATCAACATGGGTCGGCATAATTGGCCCATCCCAAGGCTGGAGAGTGGTGCTTGGCCGGTACGGAATACTCCGAACTGCTAATCACCATAACCCTGGACGGGCGGACGAAGCCAATGAGGCGGACCGGTTGGCTCGTGCCTGGGGTGGTAGCGGCCGCTGATGCGTACTCCAGAGTACGTACGTCAACACTAGCCACCGTACCGATGCTAGGCTCCGTATTATTAGGATAGTCTGGGTATGTGAGGATCAGGTAGGTATCCTCTTCATCATTCCGTCCTCCGTAAGGCGACCGGGTCTTTCGGATGGTTGTCTCCTGGACGGGATCCTAGTCAACTTGGATTCAGGGGCACATGCGTCCCTCAGGATGGACAGGAGACCGGCTGGGCGGCCTGATACGACCGCTGAATACACAATATTCCGTACCACGAGTTTGGATCTGCGATGTTGCAGGAGGATTGTGCTGGGGGAGCACATGTGATCAAGCCCTAACCTGGAGCTCTCGATTTAGGGCTTGGACATGGGGATGGATGCAATCTGGAGCAGCCCGGAAGAAGGTCAACGGGCACAAGCGAGGGAACCGGCACGGCCCCACCCTCCGACGCCGAGATGGAGAAGGAAGAAACAATCCAGACATCATTATTATTGACGGAGGAGAAATGAGGCAGGGAGCCCGCCCAAGGAAGCCCCCGGTTCCGTTCATCAGGGCAGGAAGAGAATTAAAATAAAATAATAAACAGGAAAATAACAGAAACAATCAGCAACCGAAATGGGAAAAGGAATCAACGACAACAGTCCTCCTGCATTCATGCATTGCAATCCAACGCCCCTCAGTGGTGCGTCTGCAGATATCACCATACATGAAGGACCCAGAAGGGACATCCGGACCGTCGGTCTTAATCAAACTGACTCGAACACGATTTGCCCAGTCGTCCGTTCGATGGCGGGTGGAGGGTGATATGAGGGACTATCCGCATCACCTCGCAGTAGTCGTGGACGTCCTTGGTCGATGTACCTACCATAGTACGAGGTAGTGCCGCTAGCTCTGTAGAGACCATGGACGACGGAGACCGGGAGACCGATGGATCTCTCGTCTCCCGCACAGAACCCAGACACCAACAGGGGTCGCAGCCATTGGTTCGACCGGGTCTATCGCTTAATGCCCGCTTCCACCGGCGCCGGCGCAGGCTAAGAACGGGTGATAATCGTTCCTCCAGTGGTGGGGACGGAGGGACTGTCCGAGGCTGTTCTCTGGCTTCTTTTCTCTTTTTTCTTTTTTTTTTTTTTTTCTCTCTCTCTCTCTCTTCCTACTTGATGTCGTGGCTAGGTATCTTTTTTGTTGATGTTGATGATATCCCGGAAATGGAGATGCCTAGGCCCTTGGGTTGGGTCTACACGGCACTTCGAGGACAGTATCTGGGTGAATCGTCAGTTCCACCGTTCATCCGAGGTACGTTCAACTTCCGAAGCGGAACGGTGAAACGGACACAACGGTAAGAAAAAAGAAAAGAAAGGGTCAACCGATCAGAAAGTTTATGATCCACCGACCGGTCAGACAATGTGAGCAGTGCAAAAGCTTGCCGGACAGTTTTACCCTGTCCATCAGGATGCAGAAGCGTTAGCAGTCGTCCACCCACCGAGCGACCTCCTCCTACGGAGTAGTCGACTTGAGTACGACGACCTACATCATAGGGGCCTGTTAGGTCCTCCGTCCAGCACGATTATTAGTCCTTCTTCTTTAGGGAAGACTCCACCAGAGAGAACTCCGTCAGGGCCAGTTCTTCAACCGTCTGTGCTCATCTATGTCTGACCCGGTTCGCTTCTCGTTTGCCCAGAGACTTTGACTTTGACTTTGTACCTACCTCCCTCGACCGGGGATGGGTTGGGTAGGTATGATTTGATGAATGCGCGGAGAGTCCAAAGGTAGTTAATTCATTGTGCGTTCTCTCCGATTCATCGAGCCAGGGATCTTCCCATCTCGTTCAATCTTCAAGGTTCAACCGGTGGAGGTACTACTCCGTCGGTAGGTAGGTATATCCCATCTCCAGAGAAAACTTTAACGCTCCGACCACAAAAACAATATCTCCGCCTCCTACTACCAACCAACCTACTCAGAGTACGACAGTACCGGTACTATCGGGACCTCCAGGCCTCTCCTCCGACCCCTCCGTGCTAGCCGAACCTTCCACAGAATCGCACCAGAAGCGCAGACGGGGAGGAAGCAAGCAGAGGAAGAAGAAGCAGTGCGAAAAAGTCGACAGAATTTCTAAATCCCGCAGGATCACAGCCTCCCCCGGCGGGCCACCCCCCGAACGCCACTCAGAAGCAACAGACCTTTGAGAAAAGGTGGACAACCAACAATGCCACCGGAAGGCGCTGGTCGGTGATTGGGGGAGGAGGGGAAATTTTCGTGTGCGCAACCGTCGTCATCCTAGTGGAGGACCAGCGGGGTCTTGGAACGAGGGCCGTCGGAGAGTTTTAGGTTTGATGTCAGATGGGATTGATGATGTGATTGACTTTTTGATTCTTTTTCTAGTGGGTGGAGTATCTTTTCTTTGCTTTGGGATTCTGATCAGGAGTAGGTACTCCGTAGGTACCTTGGGTATGGAGTGTGGACGACGGGTATCTATTCCACGGAACGGATAGAACCATAACCTAAAGTGAGGAAGAGATAGCTGGAGGAAACAGGCAAAACCGGGAAAATAGACCCTCATCAACCTGGTGGGAAAAACAGTCGCTTTTCCTAAAAAAAAAAATAAAATAAAATAAAATAAACGGAAACATCCATGTCCGTCACGGTTAGTTCTGGAAGAACCGACGGAGCCGTTCTCCCGTATACGAGGCACCGCAATCTATTCGATCCGGCCTGCATCCGCATCCCTCCATCCACCGCATCAGACCTAGCCATGAGAGAGAGAGAGAGAGAGAGAAAGACAGAGAGCAAAAGAAGAACAAATCCCGGAGAAGACATCGGACAGAATAGGAGATGAAAAGGACAGGTGGCCCCGTCGATCGAATCAGCGTCGTCGGCCGTCCTCGACGGAAATCCAAATCAGACGTCGTGCCAGATGAGACAAGACCCAGGGACCCTTGTCTTCCCGTCGATTCCCTGCTGGCGAGATCACCACCCATCCGTTCCATCTGTCGACTGCAGAGACGGACTTGCAGGTGTGTTCGTGGACACATGCTATCGTATCCCGGTCGGTCTGTGGGACTTCCACATGTATGTAGGTACCATGGATGTACCTGTCTGTTTTCTTTGGGGGTTTTTTTTCTTGGTTCTGCCAAGGAGAAAATCGCACTGGCATGGAGGAATTCGGTTTATCCATCCGGATATCATGGTCGAGTCGAAACGATTCTCCATCCTATCGAGAACAGTCCCGATGGACACCTCCGAGCCTGCGGTATCACCATCAAGTACTCTCTATCTACCTAAGTTAGGGAGGGACCTATAGCGAAATGACCCCCAGCCACTCAGCAGTCCACCAAATCAAACCAACGACACTTCCCAAACCGATGTAGGTGGGTAGGTAGGTACCTACTACGGAGTAAGTCCCATACATAGGTATCAAGGAACCTACCGAGTCCCCCAGCAGCTAAAAATTAGCTGGAGAGACAGTCTGTATGTACATATACCCAATCCGGTCGATCCCACGTAGGTAGTACAACCACCTCTTACTCGTATTATGATCCATTCATTCTGGCCCGTTCTCGCCTATCCGAACCGGCCTCTCCAGCCACCCACGCACCAGTCGGTCGCCCACCCCGATGCACCAACAAAATCGGTCCCTGGGCATCACACTGTGTAACTGCGGCTTTGGTGAGAGGGTATGTGTGTCGGGAGACTTTTGGTTCGGTTCGGTCGGTTTTTTCTTTCTTTTTTTTTTCTTTCCTGTCTTGGTTTGACGTGGTGATTGGTATCGATGTAGCTCTCTCCTACAGCTATAGTATGTGTGAAAGGATGTATGTGCGGACCGGGAAAGGTAGGTAAGAAACCCTCCCAAACTTCCAGGTGACTTAACTATGGGATGATTTGCTTGTCAATGCGCGTCAGACGGGTTTTCTCGGGGGGTTCATCCAGCCTGTTATCACTTTGGGAAATAGCGCCTCTGCCGTTACACATGCAATTGCGCCGACATGTATACGTATACGGATGTAGGAACATAGCTACATGTATTCTTGTCTCAGTGCAGCTGTACTCACATCCTGACTCTCTTCGATTCGCCCGGCAAGATAATCGGAATCAATGTCGGTGTCGATGGTAGGTAGTGACACCAATACGAGGTTACACACGAAGAGATGCTCGATGTACAAGGTATGGTGCAGGTAGCGACATACATATGGAAGCTATGTGCGTACATATGTACAGTGGACCCGACATCTCTTCAGCTTTCCCCTTTCTATATAGAGGGCTTGCGGACAAAGGTTGCGATGATTGTAATCTCAAACGTGGAGGTATGTACGACTTGGAGACTCTCGGGATCCATAGGAACCCTGACGACAGATAGTCAGTCGCAAAGTGGTCACAGATTCAGGGGTAGCCGAGTAGGACCGAGAAGGGGACACGGCTTGGTTGAAGGAATGATCATGACTGTTGGGAGTAATAGTCTTTCCCACGTCTTTGATGGCTGTTGTAGAGTAGGTAGACTGACAAGATCAACGTGGTAGACCCTGGATAGGGATCCTCATTCTCCATCAACATGGATCCCTTTCTGTGAGAAGGCGGGATCATGGATTCTATGATCTGCCCACTATATATACCATCATCATGCAGCATCATCCAACCTCGAGACGCATTCACGCTACGGGACTCGGCAAGACTATTCTATTCATCACTCATATTCCTAACACAAACAACCATATTCTATCCAACATTCAACGTAACAACACCATGGTATACAAATCAAACAGGCCAACCGTCACCAGGACTAAGTTGACTTGCCAACCTCTGCCATTTGAGGCTTCTTCGGAGTGAACTTGTTGTCCGTGGACCCGTCACTTCCCGCAGGAGAATCGGCCTCGTCCTCATCATCACTGGAAAAGTCGTCCGTCGCACGACCCCGTCGATGGTTGTCATCGCGACGACGACGTCGTTCGCGAACATACTCGCGGTATCGTGTATCTGTGGACCATGTTAGTCGTCAAAGCTTGCTTCTCTTCCACCAGTCTGAATTCATACCTCGGATCTCCTGCGTCTTCATAGCGTAGGCCTGGATCTCCTCTTTCGACAACACTCGCAGCACAATCACGTAGTCGGTCCGCTCTTCGAACCGCTCCTTGCCGGCTTCCAGCGCAGCCGGATTGACCAATCGCCGGTCAATCTTCGTCCATCGCGCCCCGGGAGGAATACCTTTCTTGTGCGCGTCTTTCAGAGGCGCGACACCCTCCCGAATAGGATTCGGCTCCTCGGGAAACTTATCCCGCGGAGGCTTCAGAATACCCTTCGGCGCGACGTCGGATGGAGAGGACGAGTCCACCCGTTTCACCACATCCTGACGACCCGGCGTCTCGGGCAGACCAGGAGAGGAGTCTCGCGGCCGGTGCCGCGAATGCGATCGTGGCCGACGGGCACGCTCGACGGTCAGATAGGGAGACGCGCGATCACTGCTCGTGGTCGAGGCGTCGGAGCCACTTTGCTTGCGCCGGGCGGAAGGCTCCCGTCGGTAGTTCTTCAAATCTTCGTCAGAGGAGTAAGCATCCGAGTCGTTGTCCGCCCGTCGTCGCGAAATCCGCCTGGAGCGGCCCGCCCGATAAGCTGGCTCGCGTGGATCCAACAGCTGGGAGCGGCGATTCTCTGCACGAGAATCCGGATTCCGTTCGTCCGCCGGACTGGCGGGAATCAGGGCCCCAGAGGCCATAGGCTCCCGCGGGGGCAAACTCGGCCGGTTCTCCCGGTCGTCATAGGACTGACGGCTACTCAGATCATCGTCTGGGCGTTTATGACGGCGATGGCGACGGTGACGCTCCTCTAGATCATCCCGGAAGGACGAGTAGCCTTCATCGGGTTCCTGGTGCAAATGAACGGGTGCGCGGTGTCGAGACCGGCGATGGCTCCCGGAAAGCTCCAGGTCGCTGTCGGCAGACGCCTGCAAGGAGCGTCGTGCTCGCCCGTCACGATCGAGCTTGTCGAATCCTCGCTGGGATGGCGGAGGCCCCATCGACCGGGGCTCTTTCCGGTAGACTAATTGATTGTCGTCGATGCCCGTCCAGCTCAAGGGTCTCTGCCGGCGATGGTGGATACGCTCCCGATGCAGCCGGGCGACTGACTCGCGCTCAAACTGCTCGCGCGGGTTGGTGTAGGAATACGCGTTGTATTGATCCAGGTCCTCGCCCTTGCGAAGACCATCCGCGGGTGGATACCGCCAGGGGGCGTTGTGCGAGTCCTGTCGGCGATGCACGCTGTACCCCAGATGGGTCTTCGGCGCACGATCTCTCGGGTCCAGTCGACCTGTGTCGCTGGCATAATCCGTATAGAACAGATTGGGGTTGTGATGGAATCGAGGGGAGGCGGCGGGGACCACGTAGGGGTCTTTCCCCGGAAGAGGGCTGAAGGAGCGGCGCGGATCTGCGGTGATGACCGGGGAGGCTCTGGCTGCAGTCCCATTGTATGGCGCGGGGGCTAGATGGTTGTCGGTGACGACTGACATGGTGCTGCTGCGCGCCCGGGGACGAATGGCGTACTCGGTTTTCAGTTTGGAGCCGTGACCGGGGTCTCGGTATGTCTGGGAGGAAATGGGCTGGGCTTCCAGATTGGGATCGCGCGTGTAGCGTGGATCGTAGGCGGACATATAAGGCATGCTCGAGGGGTGAGCCGCGTGTCGAGGCGCCGAAGAGGGGTCGTAGGAGGACGTGAGCTGCACGGTCCCGGTGGAGGCGCGCATCGGATCCATGACGTGCGGTCCCGTTGGCGATAAGGGACGGTAGGGCGGCGCGGAAGTCATGGGCAAGCTGAATTGAACAATGGCGGGTTTCAAATGAAAGGTGAAAGACGACCAGACGCAAGTTCAAAATAGGAGGGAGAAGAATTCCGCCCGGGGGGGGGGGCAAAGATGAAGCGTGGTAAAAATAGATCGGCAGGGAGGCGAGGTGGGACAGGTGAGGTCTCGGGCACCCGGCCAGCGAGACGAAGAACACCCAAGCTTCAACCCGACCGATTGCAGTTCAGTCGGAGGCGGAGGGGCACAGCAGGGAACCGGCGTGATGGTGCGCACCGCACAAGACCAAAATTCGGGGAATTGGGGATCCTCGATCCTCGATCCTATCGGCGGACGGAAGAGGAGGAGGTGAGGAGAGGGGAGATTCGGAGGGTAATTATATGGTGGCGATTGGGGGAGGGGCGGGGAGCGATCGGCGCAGACGAGGGAGAGTGGGAGGTGGAACCGAGGAGGGGATGAGGATGAATGAAGGACGATAGTGGAGGGGGATGCAGATGCAGTGGGCGTGAGAGGAAAGGAAACAGAAGTAACCGACTCGGCGTCGTCTGGGGATGAAAGAAGGGAGAAACAAAGGCTGTGACGCCAGAATGCTGACTAACCCTGTCCCGGACGTGGATGGTTTGGCGACGGTTGGTCTCCAGGGGACGTCCTGCAATTAATGGACATGCTTCATGGTATGTTTGGGTCGATGCTTCTTTCTCCTGGGATCTGGCGGTGCTTTTCTTCTGTCCGTCGAATGCATTCGGTATACTCCCAGTGCCATGGGTGAGGCGGACGCACTCGATGCTTTTTCCATGGTACTTCTGGCGGCGGACCAAACTTTTCCTCTTTGGGACTGCAGAGCCTCTTCCATCCTTCTCTTCCTCTCTCTCTCTACACATTATGTTCCTCACACACACACACACACACCCTCTCCCTCTCTTTCTCTCTATCTCTCATCTCTCTAATATTTTTTTTTTTTTTTTTCCCCCCCGGTAGCTCCTCCGGATCGAGGTGCAGCACCGAGTGGGGAAAATCATGAATAATGTCGAATGTCTCAGATTGAACATTCTTGACGACCGCATCCGGATGGGTCGGGAGTGGACTGTGTTCTTTTTTCCCCGAGAAGGTTTTTTGGTTTGTTTTTGGCTCTTGCTTTCCTCCCCCTTTGTTGTCTCATTCGCTTGCTTTTGGAACACGGAGGAGACTCGGGTATTCGGCATTATTGGATGGTTGCATCATTGTGTGTCCGTATTCGATGCATGTACTCCGGAGTACATATTCAAGTTCATATGATTACTACGGAGTACAAAGTTGGTATCCATGCATGTACGGTCGGTATGGTTATGCGGCTTGTGCACATCCACGGGTGTGGTGGCATAACTCATCGACAATGCAATTGTGTCTAGCCGGTTGAGGGAAGTCCCTCCGGAGGATCGTATTCGTTCTTGAATCATCATGGAGTCATGAAGTCATAGTGTGGTGATCGTGGGCTAGTGGCGCCCGATATGGCTGGGATGGTTATTCATAGTGAAGGGAAAGCGGGGTTGTTGCTTGGCTGTCTCGCTTTGGGGGTCACGATAGACGAGTGATCCGTCGTACTCGTAGTCGCTTCGAGAATAGGATTGTCGGATCATGAGATGACATCCATCGGAGGGTAAGAACCAGCACCCGAAGGGCTTACATACAGAGACGGTTGGGGCAGAGAGTCGATTGAACCCTGAAAGTGGGGCGTCTCGGATAGCGTTGGAGCGGCGGTCAGAAACATCGTCCTGCGTAGCTAAGAATAACTTGGCGTGGGTGATTTGTCGCGACTGAATGCAGAGTCGAGCGATGCATGTGTCGACCTGTCTGCCGCGGACCCTCGATGGGGGCTGGTGATACCGACCCAACCGTGGCGGGAGGGACACTGCTCCAGATCTACTCCGACTCCGACTCTACAGGATGGACCAGAGTCGGTCGATGCCGGACGGAGGAATCACGCGCGGGCAGTGCATGGTGATCGGCTGTTCGTCCCCATGTGGATGATGCTGGATCCAGCCCTTCCGTCTGACGAGCCGATCGCTGGATGACCGAGGGGGAGGGGAAGGGAGTGAAAAATTTTCAGTGTAACTCGCCGGGAGGATGTCATGCTGCATTCATGGCCCTTCCTCTTGTCATGGGCGAGGCCAAAAGAAATTATAATACCGGTGCCTCCCGCAGAGCCGACACTGTGCTGTGCAGCGGATGCGATTGGAAACCTCCCCAGGCCGATCGGGTCTGATTGGTGCCGCGGGGGTGTACCTGACCCACCGACGGGTTCCATAGATAGAAACAGGGGGCCCCCTGTCATTGGCCAGCCGGATCAGCCTAGCCGGGGAGATCCACTGGCGCTGTTTGGGAGCAGCCGCCGGTTTGATCGTCATTCTCCCCCAAAGGTCTGGACCGTCGCTGCTGCACGGTGGTTTCGTTCGATCTCTCGGAGACGAGGATGAGACGGATGAGAGCTATAAGCTGCAGGAGGCAGGCTTCATCGCCCTTCAGGTGTCGGTGCATCCCACCGCAGGCTCGGGACTTACATCTGATAAGCCCGACGGTCCCGGTCAGGCTCTGCTGCCCCTCTCGGGATCCTACATACCTCCTCCGTCTGATGGGCATTCGGCACATACCATTTGACCACCGGGACGCGATTGATACCCCCCATTAGGTAGTGCATGATGCGCTCTGCACATGAACACTGGACATGGATCTACTCCGTATGTACGGAGTACTGGACATGCGATGGCTTCCATCTCCTCAACGTCATCACACGCTCCCTGTGGACGGAACATGTACACGGGTGAGTCAGCTATGCCCGGGGTTCAGCCACTGTACTAACGCCTCCCGCTCTAGCGTCCCCACCCCGGATGTTCTCAATCAAAGTCAAACCGGTTTAATCATCCGCCACGCCAAACGACGGGTTGAGCCTGCTGACTAGACCAGGTAGGCGACCAGATCTACGGGAAAAGCAGGAGTGGGAGAGGACGGGCAGCGTTTGGGAGCCGACGCTGCGTTGGCACGCTGAAGATCGCACTGCTGGATGTACCTGCATGCCGTAAACAGGAGGGCCCTGGCGCTGCAAACGGTCATTCATGCCTCTGCTGTCCATCGGGGCGGCGGCCCCGGGCTGGGATTGGTTGTCGATCCCTTCTCCGGGGGAATCTGTGGCATGCCGGACGAACCACACTGCCTCCCCCTTCCCGAGGGTTCGTCTGGTCGTCTCGGAGGGGAAGGGAAGGGAAGAAGCAGAGGGAACCCATATGTATCAGCATCGCTGGGTCGGTCGTGGAGAAAGCTGGAGAGAGGAAACCACGGTTGGAGGGCGGTCTCCAGCAGGGAGACCGGATACATAATCAGGGACATCCCCCTCGGTCCGGAAGTACATCTGTATCTCCTCTCTCCGAAGGACCTCCCATTCGGAGTTCCTAGGTCCCTGGACAGGTCTTGGGTTGGTACCACCTGTCGGGTCGTTCTACTGGCTTCCCGTCCCGAGCAGAGGGTTGATCTGGATGGGCGGCGGCTGCGGGAGGGTCGCACCTGACGGTCACTTTGTTAATCATAATCCTGGCCGTGTGTCTGAGATTGAGGAGGGGGAGACTCTCGGCTGCCCCCCAGGTGCCCTGTTGCACCCCCGATGTGGTGAGCGGTGGTTCGTGGTGGTCATGACGGGTAGTTTTCTTTTTCTTTGCTTTTTTTTTTTTTTTTTGCTCTCTATCCCCTGTTCTTGCTTTGGTTCGCCTTGTTCTTGTTTTTGGCGACGGTCTACCGTGCACCTCGGATTCTAGCTCGTTCGTCGAAGGTGCCAAGCCCGACCGCGTGCAAGGACACGGTGATGACGAGGTGGATGGGATGATTGGGAGTGCGGCGGTCGAATCCCGGTTCTGTCCTCGACCCAAGTGGGTTGTCAGCGGGTTTCGCTGGCGGGACCGTCGTGGTTGGCTCCAGCGGTGGTGGGTGGGTTTCGGCTGTCGTGTCTCATCAAAGGCATCCAATCTCATCCACATCATCCTCCTGGAATTATCTTGGTCCTTAGTCGCGGTTGGGGTTTCTTGGTTTGGGGTCCGAGAGTGTTTCCCCCCCGGGAGCTGTCCATGTTCTCCGTGTTTACCTTCATCGGAGGATCCCACGGGGGGACTGTCAGATCCTCGAGCGAATTTGTTGGAATTCAGTTTTTCGGATCGAGCATGGTTGGCGGAGGAGATTCTCATCATCCTGGGTCGACTCTCCCAGCACGGTCCATAACCAGGCAGAGTCGGCAGCATCCCGCAGGCAACGAAGGGAGCCTCCGAATGATGGGAGCCTCCCCAAGAATCATCCAGACGGACTATCTAGTTCTAGTCGATTAGCGGGCATGGAGCTGAATGGGAAGAGCGATTGAAGAAGCAAAAATACGCCCATCACGATGAAATATCAGTCCAATTCATGTAGTGTGTAGCGATGACAGTGTCTGTAGCTCCATGTCCATGCTCATGTCAAATCATGAAATAGGACGGATGGAGGGGAAAAAAGAGCCAGTCCCAAAAATCAAGAAACCAAAAAACCAAAAAGCCAAAAATAAAAATATGGAAAAAAAAAAAAAAAGCAGAAAAAACAAACCCCCCCAGAATCGCCCTCCGATCCGATCTGGCGTCGCTCATTGCCTCGTTCTCTCCAGCAACCCAGAAGAACTGAATGCGCAAGTAGGGTACCCTCTCCAACCCTGAATCCCCAGAGAACGCCGACGAGAGAGGGGGATGGGTGTGTGAGAGAGCGCGAGAGAGCTTCCCAGTCCGTCCATTCTGCTGTTTTCGCAAGCCACCTCACCCTGTGCTCCGTTTCCGGGTCGAGCCCTGACGGAGGGATCCACGACCGTTAAGGCCTAGCAAAGGGGGGAGAAAATAATAATACTCGTACCTTTCAGCAGTAAAAAATAAAAGGGAAAAAAAGAAAAGAAAAAAAAAAAAAGAAAAGAATCAAGAGTCACGGATTTGGCCCATAAGCTCCAGCCCAGTCCACCCAGCTGGCCGCTCTATCCCAACCCATCCATCCATCCATTCCTCACCATCTACTTTCGTCCACCACTAATCCCCGAAACGAATCTTTCTCCCTCCTTTCTCCCTCGTCCCGGCCCCCTTCTCGCTATCGCCGTCTTTCTTCCCTTCCTCTCCTCGTCGGGCCTCTCCTCCTCCCTGTTGTCTCCCTCCCCATCTTCACGCCCTGCATCGCCCTCCTTTCCTCCCTCTCTCCCCTCTCCTCCGACACCCCCGGTTCGCCAGTCCATCCCGCCCGCTCACCCTCGTTATTCTTGCGCCCGGTCTCTTATCGCCACCCCATCGCTCCCACCGCGCCCTGGCATCCGTCAGCACCTTGCGCTCGCTCCTCCCCTGCTAGGCGACCTCGCGTTCTTGCCTCTGCTGCCACAGTCCTCGCCATCGAGCCGAACCGTCCATCGGCATCGTTCCTTTTCCAACGGTGTTGACTGGCGGAAACCCCGGGATTCCCTCTCCTGCCTATCTCGTGCCGCAACCATGGCTCCTCCGCCGCGCTTGCGCATTTTATCAGGTGCGTTAGCAGCTCTCCCCCGTCCCGGACGCTGTCCGCCGGTCCACGACCAGGAACCACTCTGCTCGTGTCGGCCCCAAGACCATCCACCCATCCAGCGTCCGTCCGGTGCATCATGGGCAAACGGCTAATCCGCATCTGTACAGTCGGCAGCAATGCCATCTCCGCCTTTCTCTCCTGGAGGTTACAGGCGACCACCTCCTGCGATGTGACTCTGGTCTGGAAATCGGGCTTTGAGGCGGTGGCTCAATATGGAGTGTCGTTCAAGTAAGCCAGCGATCTCCCAACGGGCGTCTCTGCATCCCAGATTAACCGGGCACTCTACAGGTCGAAAGCTTTTGGAAACGAGCGATTCAAGCCTCGTCATGGTATGTGCCTTCGACGAGTCTCACATCCCGACCCCGTGCTAACAGCAACCCGTCGTAGTCGTGCGAACCCCGGAAGAGGCCGCGTCGCGTGAGAATGCCTACGACTACGTGATCCTGTGCGTCAAGGCCTTACCGGATGTCTACGATCTCGCCGCCGTCATCGAATCCGTCGTCACCCCCCAACACACATGCATTCTCGTCAACACCACAAATACCCTGGGAGTCGAGTCACATCTGGAACAGCGGTTCCCGACCAATGTCGTCCTGTCGCTGGTATCCGGGGTCGAAATATCTCAAATTGGACCCAGTGAATTTGAGCACTTGAACTCTTCGGAAATCTGGGTCGGTTCGACAAACAGAAACTCCAAAATCCCATCTTCGATCCAAAACGATATGGCGGCAGCCATGGCGATGACGCTAGGCTCCGGTCAGGTCGATTGCAAGGTGTCGACCAACATTCGACAGGAGCAATTCGAGCGGATGATCGGGTAAGCGATCGCTCCATCGATGTCGTGGTGAGAACTGAGGCTAATTCGTTCTTCGGCAGGCCCATTGCGTTTTTCCCGACCAGTGTGTTGTTTGACTCACCCAACCCCAGCCAGATGCTGGAGAAGGTTGGGGTGCGCCAGCTCGTCACAGATCTCATCGAAGAGCTCATGGACCTCGCAAAGGCCAACGGCTGCTCCTTTTCCGCCGACTTCGTCCAAAAGACGATGGAGAAGATGACCGCCAATGGCGCCCCGAATGCCATGTACCAGGATTTCCAAGCGCGTCGTCCCATCGAGATCGAAACGTATCTGGGATCTTGTATCAAATTGGCCGCTGAAACCGGCGCTCGCGTGCCCCGCGTGGAGACCATCTATGCCACGCTTCACCATGTCAATGCCACGAACCTCAGCAAACCCCGTGCCGGAGACTCTCCACCGCCGATGGTAGCCCAACCGCCCCCGCGAATGTCTTCGGCGCCCCCGCGAGCCGTGCCTATGAACGGCCCGATGCGTCCTGGTCCTGGCGGAAGAACGGCCTCGGGAATGATGATGCCTCGACGTGGTCCCCCGATGCCCGGTATGGGCCGACCACCTAGCGCACAGCCGGGAGGCGCGAGAATTCCCCGCGAGCCGTCCCTGGAAGGTCTCGAGGAGTTCAGTCATCTGATGCTATACGACGATGCTCCCGACGCTGTGATGCCTCAGAATGGTAGCAACGGCATTCACGACATGCCTCCCGGCCCCCCATCTTCGGCTCACGAAATCGCCCTGAGAGAACGGGAGCTGGCTCTTCGACAGCGAGAGCTGCAGATCCGCGAACAAGAAATGAGTATGCGCCGTGGGCCCCCTCTTCGCCGAGGCCCTCCCCCGCGTGCCACGTTCGATGAAGAGGATGAGGACGATTTCTTCGATCCCATGGAAAGCCTACCCGTCCCGCATGTGGACCCGGACAGCGTCGACATGATGAGCATCACCTCGCGACGAGCCAAAAAGGCACCCAGTGCGAGTCAATTCCGCAAAAATCCCGAGATCCACATCAATGGCAATGGGGGTCCCGGTCCCGGTAGCCGTCCTGGATCCGCCTTCAGCCGGTACTTTGGAGGACGGAAGCGGACGAGTGACCGCATCATGCAGGAGATCCCCGGTCTGCACGACTCCCTCATGGATAACCCCATGATGGCGTACTCCTCCAACCGGTACGGCGCCGTCGATCGCAACCAGATGGCAGCTGGGTCCCGTGCCAATTCCCTGACGGCCAGCCGCATGGGCGACTTCCCCCCGCATCCCGCATACCCGCAAAGCAGACGGAACAGTCAATCTCCCGGTACGCCCTTCGGTCCGCCTGGCCCTCGTATGGGCCGATCCGCGAATTCCCAAGACTCCAGCCTCGGTCCTCCGAACGGTCCCCCTGGCGGCCACCCGTCGCCCCCTGGACACATGCGAGCTCCGGTCCCCCGATACCCACCGGGACAAGGCAATGCGGTAGGTCCGCAACAAGTTGAACAACATTATGGGGTGAGCAACTCGTATTCCGCCAAGGGCACTCCCAAGCATAGAAGTCTGACCGGAAGTGCGAGCGCCAGCGCGGAGAGTGGTGATAGCGGAGCTAGCGCCAATCTGGAATCCGAAAATTCCGCCCACAGCAGCCAGATCAGTCTGGGCGCGCAGCAAGCCGCGATGCCTGTGCGTTAATCCATGACGCCCCCACCGCCGCCGTGTCCCAGACCTCCCTGACGATCGTTGCGCTGGGCGTGGAGTCTGTTGTATATGTACCTGCCGGGCTCCAGCACTGTCCATCCTTTCCTTCCTGTGATTGCCTACGTCTGAGAACGGTCTACTCTGTACTGGGGATGCGCGGGCTCGGAGAGGATGAAGCGGACTCAGTTCTATACCTTGTTCTCAACTTCTTACATATACACCTGGGACATAGGGGATCTTTTCTTTTCTCGTGTCATGCTTTTGTCTTGGAGTGATTCGGGCGCGTGGTCGTTTCTGGTGCATATGTTCTACCACTGGCATCATCTGTCGCTGGCCATCTTTTACCCCCCACTAACGAGGATGAGCCTGGAAATTGACTCGACAAATACGATTGACCCTCACCGTTATACCATTTCCAACGTTCCTTCTCTTCTTTCTGTCTGCTGTGCATTCCATCCCTGCATGAAAGATTGCTGTACACTACCCAAGTCGGCGCATCATTTCCTTGGTCTTATTCGCGTGGTTTCGTCTCCTGCATTATCTACATTGTCTGACATGACTTCTCTCGTTGACCTTTTCTTTCTTCTGTGTTGTTTGTGCCCGTCCCTTATACATTTCCTATCTTTTTTCTTTTCTCTTTGTTCCCTGCGGGGCTCTGGTGTGAATATCCCGCCGCCCGTCATCTCTCTAC
Organism: Aspergillus olivimuriae; assembly: GCA_003719415.1. Lineage (NCBI taxonomy): Eukaryota > Fungi > Ascomycota > Eurotiomycetes > Eurotiales > Aspergillaceae > Aspergillus > Aspergillus olivimuriae. The sequence goes on from RHLO01000219.1 coordinate 24,210, forward strand.
ATTCATGGTCTGGTTTCTGGCGCATAAAAAGAGCAGGGGTCTGATTTATTCGGTTGATTGACTTGATTTGGCTGGGTTTGTTCTTGCGAAGTATTTAATGACAGGTCTGGGTTCTCGGCCTTGTTCATTTGACTAGAGCCTGACTTTGACAATAAACGACTTGAATTCTATGATAGACTCTGGTGGGTTGGGGTGTCTGGCTGCCTGAGTGCCTGAATGATATGATAATGTTCACGTGACATGTTCTCCACTGATGGTAAACAAACCGAGGATTCGACCTCCGATCTTTCCACCACCGTACCCTGGCCAGTTCTGTCGCCCGTGGCCTGCAAGACCGAAGCTCCTATCCCCTCATATTATCTCTTCGCGAATCCTTACCGACGAGTGAAAGCGAAAATGCCTCCCGCCCACCAATACAGCCACAGCACCAGCACCTCCCAACCAACTTTCCCCCGCCACTCCACCCTCCCCGGCAGCATGCCTTCTTCCTCCGGCGGACTCGGCGGTGGTCCCGGAGGCGGGGGCAGCTCCATGTCCATGTCGACCGCCAAAGCCCGCCAATACGCCCATCTCCACTCGCAACTGGCCCAGTTGAATGCGCATCTGGCGGATACGGAGAACCTGCTGCGGATGACGGCGGTGCAGGCGCAGGATATGCGGTTTTTGGGCGGGTATGTGGGGGCGTTGTTTATGGGATCGGCGAAGGTGTTGGGGGAGGAGGGGGGGAAGGGGAATGCGG
>RHLO01000022.1:0-41280 GCA_003719415.1 Aspergillus olivimuriae
GGACTCGTCCGAAGTAAGTTCTCCGCCACCGCGTCCATCATCTCGTCTCATCCACCCACTCTCTCATCCTTCCCTCTCTTATCAATTGACTGCACATTCGTTTTTCCCCCCCGACGTTTCACCATACGCGCACACACACACACACACACACACTCTCTCTCTCTCTCTCTCTCTCTCTCTCTCTCTCTCTCTCTCTCTCTCTCTCGTTTTGTTGTTTTGTTGTTGTTTCATGACTTGGGGGCGGAGCTAACTTGGGTGTTTTGTAGCCTGGGAATGGGCTCGTTTCTCTTGGAAATGGTCCCTTTTGCTTCGCTGGTGTTTGCTTTCACCAATACGGTTGGGGCGGCGTTGTGGGCGGCTGAATTGGAGAAGGAGGAGCAGTAGATGCGTAGCTCTCGGGTCTTTCTTTTTGTCGTCCTTGGTCTTTGGTGTTGGGAGGCTTGTACAGTACTCGTAATATGGTGTAAGACTTTGGCCTGTGCTATTATGGAAGTGTATGACCATGTGCAGTCGGATAACCATCGAAAAATCCATTATCCCGCAATTATAAAGCCCGGAACCGAAAGAATACAGCATCGAAGGTAGCAAAGTCTATATACATCTATCTATCTACAGGCCACCCAGTATACCTGGTCCTCACCCTCATCTTCAACGATAGCCCTCACTGCCAGGCACACATCCCCAGCTGCAGCCCAGTCGTCGGAACGGCAAGGGACGAAGACGCTCTCCGGAAGGTCGCGGCCCCTTGAGCCCATTCTCGTATGTGGCGCAATCCCACCACTCGATCCATTCCGTGCGGGCAATGACAAAGGCCCGATGACAGACCGAACAGTGACGCCCACCGCGAGCACGGACATCCCGCGCTTTCCGGAGCAGTCGCAGCGTCAAAGCCGGGAAATCTTCCATATCCACATCCGGGATGAGATCGAAGAAAGGCGATCGGCTGAAGGCAAGAAGCGAAACTTCCCGCAGCGAGGGAACCCGCGTTTCAGGGGCGTCGGAGTCGCTGGAGCGCATGCCGCCCATGAGGGAGGGTGCGCTGAGAGGGAGGCCTTCCATGTTGAACCGACGAACCGGCCCCGTTGCAACGTGGATCGGGGCCCATGCCTCCTCCGGTGCAGGGCCATCATATTCGCCCATTTTAAGCGACTCCTGAAGGGACTCGGGGGTGTTGCCATCGGGGAAGTGCCACTCAGCAATATCGGCATCTTCAATCTGCGCAAGAGGGTTCGGACGAACAGTCAGATGCTTCAGGTCCCCCTTTTTGATGAGCCATAGCAATTCCCACGGAAGGTATTGTAGGCGATTGACTGAGAGATTCACCTCCTGCAACATGGTCAATTGCCGAATAGCCGGTGGGATGTCCGTCAGCTTGTTATTTCGCAAACTCAGGACCTTGAGGGCTGTCAATTCGAACAGCTCGCCCGAAATTGCTGCGAGGGAGTTTCCGGCAAGAAAGAGCCTTAAGAAAGGCTGCAGGGAGCTGTACACCTCCTCCGTCACTGGGGCCTCTCGCACTGTCGGCAACTTGGTAAGATGCTGGAGCGGTCGGAGCAGCTCTGGTGGAATACTCTGTAGGTTTGCATTACTGCAAATACATAATTAGCAGGCTTATCCCATTGTCCGAGAGAAATGCAGGATTCCAGCATACCTGAGGTCCACGCTGTCCTGGCCCCGTTCCAGACAATCATTGACCACCGCACGCGCCAGCTGATGCTCCCGCAACTCCTCAACCTTCCGGAAGCCTACTCGCTGGGGACTGTGTGATGGCGCTGCTGCCGCCGCCGCTGTGGTCGTTGCCGTCGTTGACAGTTCAGGGTTGTCACCGTTCCGCACCGTCAGGAAATTCGGTCGACTCAATCGATTCGTCGGGAGCAGCTCCTCGCCCCAGTTCGACGCCTCGGACGATGGCAGCAGAGGATCCACTCCAGATTCATCACTCCCCATCCAGACACCACTATCGACCAGACGCTTGTCCTTGAAGTCCGCGCGCTTCCGCTTCGGGTCCTTCACCATCTCCCCCCACCACGTGCCACGATACCGTCGTTTGCGGTTCCCGGAGGCGACGGGGGCATTGTAGTTCTCCAGTCCAGAGGCGGGGATGTCATCGCTGGAGAAGAGAGCCGGGTCACTGGAGGGTTGGCTGGAGCGGTCATCGAAGCGGGATAGGCGGTAGGTTTTGCGCAGAGACGAGGGGGCTCGAGGCGTGTTGGTGGGGGAGCGATGGCGAATGCGCGGTGGTGGCGGGAGGGGAATTTCGTTGTCCATGGTGGATTCTTTGTAGGGATCTTCCCGAGTCTTTGTCCGGGTGGTGTCCCTGGTGTCCCTGACGTGCCTGGCGTGCCTGATCTTGGCACGCGATCATATACGGAGATGGGAATCGCGTGGGGAGAGAGGTCGTCACGAAGAGGAACGTGGGAGGGGCCGCATCCAGAGCGCGTGGCGATGCGCAACGAGACCGGCGGGAAAAGAAACACAGGGCTGTCGAGTCGAGATGGCCGGCGTGGATAGACGAAGACACGGGAGACCGAACAGACGGATCACATCACCTCCGGGTGGAGCGGAAGCATGACGTCCGAAAGAATGGAGATCGACTGCGAGAAAGAAAAGACAGCAGGATGTTGATGGCTTTCCTGATCGGGCCCGTCACGCGTCGGCCACGCGGCGGGGGCCAATCAGCGGCCGAGCGCAGGGGCTCCACTCTGTTGGGCCTTCAGAAAGCGGTTGATGCACACGATGACCGTGGCTCTACAAGAGAATCAACAAGCCTACGGAATGAATGAACGATACTGAGGCATCAAGAATGAAAGAATGAATGGATGAGAAAGCTCCTACAGCTCGATGCTCACATTGTATGCGCCGCCTCCAGAGGAAGCTTCTATACACATGGAATCGCAATCGCAGCGTCAACTCGTAACAAAATCAGAACGTCGTAAAGGGTATATAAACAGGCATATGAATCCATAACACCTAATCTCCCGCGCTCGCGTCTGCACCCGACGGCGCAGATCACCCCGCGGAAGAGACGAAGTAGATAGAGAGAAGTAGAAGAAGAAGAATATAGTGTGCAAGAAGATGAAGAGAATCGAAAAGGCTATCACCAATCCCAATCAGTTCCAGCGATCGCAAGGTGGACGGCCAGAATCAACCCCCTCAGGGCACTCCGTCCTTTGGCAAAGCGTCGCGAGCGACGGAAGTTTCCCGAATCGTAGTTCGTTCGTCGCATCTAAAGGTAGCCCAGAGCCAGAGCGAAGGAGCCGGCGGCAAGCGCCACAGGAAGGTGAAGGTCGCCCATGCGCACAGCACCCGAGCTGGGGGTGGTCGACGAGGCGGCGGCGGCGGACGAGGTCGTGCTGGGCACCGGGACAAAGGTGCTGGACACCACAACGCTGCTCGAAGGAATGGCCGAGCTGGTGGGGGTGATCACGGGCGTGGACGACACAGGGGAGCTGGTCGCAGTAACAGTGTTGACCCGGACAAGCGTGCGCGTGATGGTGTGGGTGGAGGTGGAGGTGATGGTCTCGTCCTTCGCGGCGACCATCTGGGAGGCAGCGAGACAGAGGACGGACGACACAAGAGCGGTGAACTTCATGGTTGCGGATGGAGGATTTGGAGATATGTACTTCAACGCGATGGCGGTCGAAGGATATGCGGAATGGACTCAAGCGAAGACAGCGCCGGCTGTGTGTGACAGTGGTGTGTGTTTGTTGTGGTGGTGGTGGTATAGAACGAGTGACGAGGCAAGACAAACGACGCAAAAGAGTGGACGTCGATATGCAACAGAGAGTGGTGGTCAAAAGAGAGTGGACAGAGCGAGGCTCAAAACAGAGGGTAAACGAGTGTGAGGGAACGGCGACCACAGGGAAGTTGAAGAAGATGAAGGATGCCAGTCTGGACCGGCGGAGCACGACAGGGAAGCGCCGGGGCTAAATATCGGCGACCCCTAAAATGCGCCTGGTTGTCAGGGTTCACCACGAGTTCGCCCCCCGGATTGGCCGCAGACGGGGTTCATCATTTCATAGTGCCTGAGCGAAGGATTCCCGCCCAATCGCAAGGGGTGCTACAGCAACGCTACGCATGCCTGTGATCTTGGAAGGGGTGGCGACGGCAGCGGTCAGCACGAGCATCGGATTCTTCTCCCCCTGCGGCTTTGTTCCTGGAGCATGCACCCATCGGATCCGTCCGGAAGATGTCCAGCGGTCCGGTGTAGCTTGGGGAAGGCATCGCGAAGACGACCGCATCGCACACACAGTGGTCCTGTCTTCGGTCTGTGTCTGCTGGCCCAGTGAAGCGCTTCTTCTGGGTCGCGATCGCCCCATAATGTGGATTTTTGACTTTGGTTCCTGAGCCAGTTCCCTGGTCGGCTTCATTGGCTCCATCGCATGGTTTGATTAATTTAATTTCCACCGTTTGATTGCATTCCTCATCGGCAGAGTGTCTGCTGTCCACACAACCGTTCGGTTTCGAGACTGAACAGTTCTTCGGCGCGAACCCGGGGGGAACAAGGGGCGATGATTTATTGTTCTCTCTGAGTCAAGGACTCAGTCAAGAATTTCTATCCATCACGGCGCGTATTGGCACCGCGAATGTCTCTGATCGGTTTCACTCCCCTTGACCATTCAGAACCCCTGGGAATTCTGCCCAGGCCATCCTTCGCACGAGCGCAAGCCGATGCTGAAAATTCTGATCCCTACCGGGTCAGGGAAAAAAAACTCTTCAGGCCCAATTTCTTGTTGAGTCGCACCAGTCCGACCATGCCAACTGGGGGAGGGATTTACCGAGGACCCTCGGTCACCGTTACATTTAGTGCGATCGAGCGACGTCGCTAGTGAAACTAGCGTGTTAGCTGGCTTAGCTCTCGTTCTGGCCACCTCGCGAACAGGATCGCTGGTGAAGGGGCTGCTTTGGGGAATTGGGATGGCAGATCCCCTCATCAAACTTGGGCCCTGTGGTGGGACAAACATCTCATGGCCCTAATCTCCGAGGGGAAAGGATGGGCGCCAGGCGGCATGAATCGGATCTCCTTGCAGCTGCGATTAAACTTCCATTGCTTTGCAAAGAGAGGTGTCAAATGGTCACAGCGCATTTGATATATCACTCAGAACCCTTCTTATCCACAGCATCCTTGTGATTAACGTGTCACTGTCATTCATGATCAACATTCTTGCCATCATTTGTACCAGGGGCCCGTACGGTGTAGGAAGTTGGCATCTGCAAACATACCGTACCTTTGGCTTCGATATTGCAACTCACTATTGAAGTTTGATGAGAGAGTTCGGGCAACCAAAGGCCATTCTATGATTGGTGCTCTCCAAGAGAGGGAATCGATCGGTCGTCTCTGGTGTTTTGGGTGAAGTGTTGAATGAGGTCTTCGGCAGTGATCGCGGGAGGGGATTATTCAGCTATGGTCCCTCGTCAGGCATCCCCTCCATACTCCATATCGGTACATCAATCCCCGCGGCCACATCACCGCTGCAACTCAACGTGGTAGGCATTGATTCGTGGATTACATCTCATGTCAGCCAATTCAGCTGGCGCACGATGACTCAAGCTCACAATGAACGGCTTTCGTGCACCTTGACCATGGGGTGGCAGGATACATTGGTGTTAGGCGAATCCTCTTCGCGCGTTGATACTCCGTCCGTACTCTGTATTTTTCTGCGGTGACGGTGAATTACTGCATCCAGTATAGCATGCCTGATCAGGGAAAGCGCGTCACTGCCGCTTGGCATTACGGTGCATGATCTATATAGATGGCCGCCTCGCCCGCCTCTGCTTGTTGCTGTCCCATCCTTTGACGCCGAGTCGACTCGGACCATATCCTGTCAATGTGTTATCAACACTCATACCATGGGTAATTTCTCCACTCAATGTGGTGACTTATGACAAGGTTTCCCTCCAAGAGACTTCAATGAAAACGCATCTGTAAAGTTGTGGCTGATACTCCGCTGTGTGAGCAGACTGTGTAGCAGGTAGGATCGCGGGCAATCGTTCATGGTGATGGTTTGTCCTGGTTTATATCAACAATTAAAAATAAAGTTTTAACAAATTGGCCGGTTGGAGTAGCTGGTTATCTCGCATCGTTAACACCGATGAGGTCGCCGGATCGAGCCCGGCACTGGTCAGCTTTTTGTCTCCATTGAACTTTTTGCCACTGAACCCGCTATGTACTGATCAAGTCACCCTGAGAGCATTGCCCCGTGTGTTGTGGTGATGTGTTGTGGTCATTCTGGCGTCCTTTTTTCACTCGGTTCCTGGACAGTGGCAAATATGATCGCATTGCAGTTGGACGGGGCAGCCCAGAAGTCCACACTACCAATGGTGCCTCGAGGGTGATGGTCTCAACTACCCAAGGGCAGTAATCATATCCCCCGGGGTGTTTCATGACTTCCGCCTATCTATAAGATGATAGAAGAATCTGGCATCCCTCGTCTCCTACACTTGCCCATACTAGTACCTCTCTCGAAGGACCATGGATCACAAACCAGTCAATGCAAGTCCTTATCAATTGTTGCTCTCAATCCCTCAAGCATTCACGATGCCAGGGGTGCAGCAAGTCCATCACTGCTCAATATTAGCTTCAACGATATAAGATCATTAGGATAGGGCGCAGATCGGCATGAACTGTGATGCAGCAATACGAGACGATCTGGGGCGGAATCCCGATCTGGGCTGTGACCATGACTCAATCACAGTCTCATATACAGAAAGCGAGAGGAGCTTCACTTGAAACTTGTGGGCTGAAGAGCCATTCGCTCAGTGGAGCGGATTCGATGCAGCTCGGGATTGCAAGTCCCGAATATCTCAGCTACCCAGTATCCCAATACACAAAAGGCTTGTCCACAGTGTTACTCTTACGGTCATTCAACACTGGAGGACACACCTTTGAATCGCTCACCAGGTCGTGGCTCTCCGACTTTTGCATGCGTACATGGAGTGTCGACAGAAGAATGGTCGCCTTGCAGTTGCTCTTGGACAAAAGCACGTACATCTATCTCGTGGAATTACAAAAATCGCTTTGGACGGGGAGTAACAGTAATCATTGTTCACTAACACACGAGGACTACGCCACACTCATCTATACATGTTTATGGTGAAAGATGACCCTATTTGGAGACTGCTCGTGATGCTTTGATGCGTAATTGCACCGCGCAGCAAAGGTTGTAGAGCATGTTCAACGTCGGCGTAGCCACACCCAGAGCATCGGCCTCCCGGACTACTTCTCCCAGGATGTTCTCGTGCTCAATCAGATTACCCTACCATGATCAGTACGTTTGAAATATACCCAAAAGGTGATGCATACCTTTCGCAAATCCATCAGCATGCTTGGGACGATCTTCTGCTCGATTGGATTTCCGGCCAGCGTTCGCTCGATGACATCGCCCGGGAGCGTGTACCCAGCGGCAGCTGCAACAGCGATGATCTCGTTCATAGCGGGCCGCACCAATGTTCGCATGCTGTGGTCGTGCATTTGGAGACTTCCCGTATCGAGACCGGTCAAGGTACAGATTGGGTTCAATGACGCATTGTACACCAGTTTAGTCCACCGATCTCGCCCAACATCCGGCACGTTCTTGCAATTGGTCTTCCCCGAAGCCGAGTATATCCGAATGAAATGCTCCGCCGCGTTTTGCAAGTCTCCACGAGACCGTGTAGGATGCGGGAAGGGACCAATGTGGAGAAGATCGGTTTGCCTCTGTTCAACATATCCTGATCGGATCTCATGAGCATCGGCGCGACTCACGCCGGAGAGCACGATGTTGTCGGGGAACCGGGCGAGGATGGGCCGCTCAATATGTAGGCCGTTCTGAATGAGCACAACCACCGTGTGCCCGAGGGTCACTGCCGGGGCAAGAATGTCGACCAGAGACGGAGGGACATCGGCAACGTTCTTCGTGCAGCAGACGATGTAGTCGAATGGGCGATTGTCGTCGGCGAGAGGGACTGCCTTGAGGACTGCGGGGGTTAGCTCCTGGAATCAGAGACAGAAGGTCCTGGAACGAGCGTAAATACCCTCGGTCGGTCTCCATCCAGTCAGGGAGCCATGATCGCACGACTCAATCGTGAATCCCTTCTCCACCACTGCGTCGTAGTTGGACCGGAGAACACAGGACACCGCCGCCTGCCCCCCATTCTCGAGGTTGAGGGCAGCGACAGTGCCAATTTCTCCACATCCGATGAGAAGGACCCGTGATTTACTCATAGCGAGTGATTCAAGGCGTGTGGACCGAACAGTGGGTGGTGAGGAAGAGTCCGAGAGGATTCAGGAATCCAAACCCCTCACGCTGAGTGGAGACGCCTCACGAGGGGCTCCAGCAAAGGATCCCTCCGATCTGATCTTTTCCGCGGCGTTCAAGTGCATGATTGACACCGGGTGACTGGCTGCGTGGGAAATGCAGAGTCGAGAAAGTGAAGACATGGCTGCGCGAGGATAGACAGTATTAGGGTTTGGGTTTCCCAATGCGGCCACTGGCCATGACGTCCCAGAGACTTTTCCTTGTGGACCCTGATTCTGCCCCTTCCGGCGCCTCCGCGCAGGACCTGGTGTCGATGTAGAGGGATTCAGTGGAAGAAAGCGCTGCTGCTAGCCTTTCATGGCGTTCCGATAGACAATGGCTGCCTCCGATCATTCGTCTGCGCCGGCCACGGACGATGGCGACCATCGCGGGTGGAGGAGCTCCCTACCAGCCTGGCTGGATCACTTCAATGTCCGCGATCTCAAGATCCTCTTTCGCTGCTGGGTCGCGGTCTGGGTGACTTCGCTGTTGATGTTCATTGGCCCTGCGCTGCAGAGCATTGGCATTGCGACGTTCTTTGGGGCCTTGTTGCTCTACATCGTACCGCCGGCGGGGATCCTGTGGATATACCTCCTGGCCTCGTTGTCCCTGCTCTTGGGCATGTGTCTAGGCTGGGCCTGGGGCTTACTCTCCATGAAGGCCGCGCTGGCAGCACGACCCGACGCGCAAACGCAGGCTCGGCTTCTACAGCTTCAGCAGCAAGCCATGGCTCAGGCGCAAGAATCGGGCGAGAGTGTGGAATCGGTCGCTCGGAAACTGATCAGCGATGGGTTCATGCTGGACGCACGCGTGACCGTGATCTATTATGTCCTCATCTGTCTATTTGTGTACGTGATGTCTCGAATCCGCGTGGCCAACGCCAAATTCACGCTGGCACAGCTGTTCGGCATCATCGTGACCGACCTCTTCCTTCTGTTTGGCCCGACAGTCCCTTCCTTCACGCCATTGTTGGCTCAAGTGTTAGTCAAGCCAGCAGCAATCGGCGTTGGAGTCGGCACCGTGTGTTGCCTGATCTTCTTCCCTCAATCGACGTCCTATGCCGTGCTGGCAAAGATGGAGCAGTTGGCCCGACTCGGCCTCTCCCCACTGCAGTGTACGAAAGACCGGTTCTCGCGCAAGGTGGTGGATCTCGCAGCTCTCCAGCAACAAAGGGCTCAGATCATAGGAGCATTCAAGGCCATCGCACCCGCAATGGCGTTTCTCCCTTTGGATATCTCACGAGGACGATGGGGTCCCGATGATATCAAAACGCTGCATCAACCCTTCCGACAAGCCATGGTGGCCGGATTGTCGTTGTTGGATTTTCACGTCGCTCGCCTATCTCTCGATCAGAAACTGGAGAAGATTGACATGGACCATATCGGAGAGTCGCCAGCTCCCGGTGAAAAGTCTACGCACCAAATTGGTCGACATCAGCTGCTAGAGAGTGCCAGCATGATCAATTCGCTGAAGAACCCAGAGGGGGGCGCCATTCGGTCCGAGGCAGTGGATGCGCTGAGAGAGACAACCTCAGATGTTCTGGATTCCTGTTCACGAGCAGTCAATTTGATCGCAGAGTGTATCCACACCGTCAATGCAAATCGATGGTTTGCACAGCGAATGCAAATCCGCATCGACAACCTCATTGAGAGAGTACAAAACGAACGAGCGGCTCTAGCGACTGCTCGTTCGAGTGGTATTAGGGATGCCACCGAGAAGTTAATTGAATGTCACTCAGACCTGTTCGACATGGATGGACAGCTCATATCGCCAGATCAGCTAGGCCCTCATAATTTCCGTGGGATCATCCTCGGTATGGTCGTTGAGGAGCGTATCATTGCAGTGGCGGAGGCGACGGAAAAAGTGCTCGATCAAATTGTCCAACTCCTGCAGAATGGAAAAGCGACTCGCGTCTGGCTGCCGTTTCGCTTGCAATACGGCCTCTCATGGCTTGTGAATGGTCGCGAACCAGCTCCAGTAGCTGACTTGTCTTCCGCCGCGAATGCAGAGGACCCCGACATGTGGGAGGAGCAGCACCAGGAGGCCCAGCGACAACTCAAGATCAGCCGTGGATACCAACGACCGATGCATCGGGGCCGCTTTCTCGGATTCATCGTCTGGCTCTACAAATGGACCACAAATCCTGGAGGCATGTATGCCTTGCGGATGGTAGTGGTCACGATTGCATGTGCAATCCCATCGGCGATCCCACACTCGGCTGGCTTCTACTACAGGGAAAAGGGAATTTGGGGGGTTATCACTGCTCAAACCACGCTGCTGGTCTACATGGCCGACTTCACCTTCTCTATGGTGGCTCGCGGCTTGGGAACAGTGCTAGGGGGGGTCCTCGGCATGGTAGCCTGGTACATCGGATCCGGACATGGCACGGGGAATGCATACGGGATGGCGGCTATCACTGGTGCCATGACCGTGGTGCTGCTGTGGTGGCGCCTCTACCTGCCTCCAGCGTTCACCATGGCTTCCATCATGACGGCGGTGACGTTTGTTCTCGTGATCGGGTTCAGCTACGACGATACCCATATCCAGCAATATGGCCTTCCCGGGCACGGGTATGAAGCTTTCTGGAAACGCTTAGTGACGGTCTTACTGGGGTTTGTGGCAGCTCTCGTGGTGCAGCTGTTTCCTCGGCCGCCTTCCACGACCCGTCATACATGCAAGACGCTATCCAATACGATGCGAACGCTCTCCGACCACTACGCCCTGCTCCTCTCACATTGGGGACGTGCCGAGCACCCAAATCCGATTGGAACGGTGGCGGATCAGATTTCACTGCAAGTGGCCGAGACATTGCTCTCTCTCAGCGGTCCGATTACGATGTTGAAATTCGAAATCAGCCTGGGACCCTTCCACCAACATGTCTTGAACGAAACCAAATCCTTGTGCCAAGTCATCAACCAGGCGCTGAGTCGATTACTATTTTTGTCGACGACGCTGCCATTAGGGTTCCAGCAGCGGCTGGTGCACAGCGTTGGCCTGCTCGATGAACATGCCGTTGGAGACATCATGGCTGTTCTGAGTATTATCGAGCAAGCCTTACGCTCAGGACTTCCATTGCCCGAGCGACTCCCGACTCCGGTAGTCAAAAGATGTTATGAGTCATGGCAGGAGAGGCATCAGGCGGTGGTTTTGAACAAGGAGCTCATCCGAGATGAAAACTACCGTCGCTACTGTGTGGCGGTGAGTTCGTATCTGAAGTTCCTCAGTGCGATCGATGATCTCGTCCTGGTATTAAAGGCAGCTTTGGGCGAGTCCCATGTCATCAATCACTGGGATGAAGATGCGCCTGTTTGAGGAGCCAGCATATACAAAGGGCGCCACTAAATACAAGTATGGGGATGTACATACGGAGTATATTCCGACCATATCAATCGACAGACACATGCCATTTAGACGCGAACATTCTTGTAGAACATATGGGTCTCCCATCACTACTCTCCCCAGATGCCAATCCCAGGAATCGTCTGGCTTCTCCAGCATCTGTCTGGTCAATTGCCAACCCCTCGGGCTCGCGGACAGACAGGGAATATCCACCCGACTCTATCAAGATGGACCAGCCAGGGAGGCTAGGATTCCCCCCACCTTGCATGATTGTCCGAAAGATTCGGGAACCAAATAAGCATCATTCAATATTGCCCAAGAGTGTCCGAGTTGTCGATAATCTGTCTTGGAGCCATCGATACCGGCCCCACTGCTGTGGTTCAAACGAGCAACGAGTAGAGTACGAGGGAGGTCAAAGTGGTGCCTGATTCTCCGCTAGAGTCGCCCATATTATGCAGAACCATGGTTCTCCCATGTCATAAAGATGCTCATTCTCCGGCCATGTCGAGTATCGGTAATCGTTTTGCGTGTCGGACCATACAACGTCATGCCCAGGAAGTACGCCAGGTGCGGCCGACGAGTTCTTGATAATGCATTCGCGTGCTTCGCAAAGGGCGACCCGCGCGGGTTTGTCATTTGGTAAGTGATAATTATCATTGAATCCCGGAGGGCATACAGTTGATCGATACTCAGAAAAAGCAAATTGATACTCCGACGCGGTTCGGAAAAACAGCTCAGCGATACTCAGGAATACCAGGACTACCTCCTGAGTATTGATTTACTTCTGAGTATCTATCGATTTGCTCTTTTCTCTGAGTATCAGTTTGCTTTACTACTCTTTTTGATCTACTTGGTAGAGCAAATCAATACTTAGAGTGCCAAGAGAGGCCCTAAGTATTGATTTGGTTTTTCTGACTATCGATCAGCTGAGACCCCAATCCCGGATTCTAGAGACACGATGAACAAAAGCACTCAACTCCCAACCCAAGTAAAAGACAAAAAGAAGTGACCAGTGCCGGGCTCGATCCGGCGACCTCATCGGTGTTAACGATGCGAGATAACCAGCTACTCCAACCGGCCAATCATATTTCAAATTGGCCGTAAAATGTATTGTGATTCTAACCAAATTTCTCTACGTACACTAGTACTGGCAGTGGGTGCAGGCGACGCAACGGGTACGCCTTTCAGGATTCTCGAAGAGGCTCGTAGTTCACACTGAACCTCCGGTGCTAAGGTACCGTGAGCTACCCCGTAGAAGTCAGTCTATTCTATCACACGGCATAGGAGGTCGGAAAGCATGAGAAGAGCACTGAAGAAGCTTGATTCTTCTGATCGTATCGGCCGGAGGGAGAGGTCCTGAATGAAGATAACGATGAGCATTGGGTGGCTCAAAATCTACAACCCAACGTGACAGGGTCCCAAGTTCGGTTACATTTCCAGCCAACTGGTGGTCGTCATCATGTACAGGCAGGCAAGCATGATCATTGCTACGCGGATAAACATGACATTTTCTGGTATCATTCAGGTCTCTAATCCGTGCCGTCGACAAGAGTGTTGGCGAATAGAAGGAGGGCCATCTCCGGAAGTATATCCAGCAGAACCTCGGGAAGGATAGATGAGTATTCTTTCACTCAGATATCATCAGAATCCTAGTCATATTGATGCATGATTTCGGGTAGATATTTAAATGATTGATTGATCTGCGCAAAGAGATATCCCGTTCATTCAGGGACGTAGGTGTCAAGTCGATCTTCAAGGGAGCTCGAGTGTTGGATGTTGGCGGTGGTCTGTGCGGCGGTGCAAACCAGACAAAACCACTTGCTTCATTCATCCATCCATTCTGGGTTTCATGCACTTCCTCTCTTCTCCCAACCCTCGACAACTTCTTCCCAGATCACAGACGGAAAAAACAAGAACCTCCAAAAACAATCCTTCACAATGGCTCAACCCAAAAAACCCCCCACCACAGCATCGAAAACCCTCCAATTCGAAAAGAAGAACCAAGACATGATCAAGCTCCCCAAATGTACTTCAAATCCCCCCCCCTCATATCCAAACGAACAAAACCCTAACAAAAAGAACAAAACAGACGCCAAAGTCCACAAACGCCCAATCCCCCACCCTCCCGTCGCCTCTCCCTACGCTGGCGCCTCCGTCCCCAAAACCGTCTACGTCTCCACCACCACGCCCTTCATGAGCGCCGTCAAGCGCATTCAAAAGCTCCTCCGCCAGGCTGAAAAGCGCGCCACCACCGCCGTCGACCTGTCGAACAGCAAACTGCGCGACCAGCAGAAACTAGCCCAGGTTGCGCGAGGAGCCGACGAGCTCCGCGCGGAGAAGGTGTTTGTCAAGGCGACTGGGCGGGCCATCGAGAAGGCGCTGGCGGTTGGGCGGTGGTTTCAGGATCGTGGGGAGGAGTATGTGGTGGAGGTGAAGACGGGGAGTGTGCTAGTTGTGGATGATGTTGAAGAGGATGAGGAGGCCAAGAAGAAGGTTTTGGAAGAAGGGAAGAAAGTGGCTTCTTCGACAGACGGCGATGCGGCCGACGGGGATAAGGCTTTGTCGAAGTCGGCGGCGAAGAAACGGAAGCGGGCAGCTGCTGCTGTTGAGACTACTGGGGAGGAGGCGGAGTTGCCCGAGTCGCGCACCAGATGGGTCAATATGGTGGAGATCTCGGTTTCTTTCAAATGAGCGGATCGACTGGGGACACACATACCCTTGGTTATTATCTTATACCTCGGCACTTGAGAGACCTGGTTGGGCTGACAGACATCTGCGCGCTTCTTATCGGTGGAAGCTTGGTTATCCGCAGACAGACAGGCAAAGCATGCCAGACAAAGGACAACCGGCATTATACCGTCTGTTGTACGGGTTGCGTCTGCAGAAATCGTCACTGAATGCTGCAACCCACACGCCCGAGACGGCGATTGTCAGTGCCTAGGCTATGCAATAGCAAGGACTACATCTGGCGGCAAGATGGCGAGGACGTGGTGTAACAGACCCCACCAGTGTTGGATGCCAACCCGGAACTGCTTGAAGCATGAAACCCGCATATTCGTCCCTATGGGCAAACATCACCTGCAGCTCATCTCGGGCACCATAGACCCCCTACATGCATTATCAGAACGATGCACTTACTTCGCACACACGCGCAAAGGACTACAAAATGCAACACAAGTGCATGAGAAATTCGATATTTTCCTTTCCCTCACGCCAATTCAACTCGAAATGAACAAAAAAACCATCCAGGTACATCGTTTTCAACTGTACCCTGGACTGTGCCATTTGTACCGTAGAACACACACTCGCCGTGCAATCATATCAGAGCTTTTAAATCCAACAAAGACACTGAGCACTCATGGCTATAACAGTCCTGCGATCTCGACAAATAAATATGGGCAGAGGAATGAAATCGAATGGGCAACAAGAGCAGAAAGAAATGAAGGGTAATTATGCGAAATGTTAATATCTAGACCAGCCCGCTCCCATCTTCTCACATCGCGTCTAACAATAGAGTGAAGGAAATCGTCTGGCATCTTCGACCAACTCCGCGGCATGACATTTCGGTAGACAATTTCGCGTTGCCCTCCCAGAGGGAGATGAGGAAATAAAAAGGAAACACCCAAAGGCGAAGGAAATGCATAGAGACGGTCATTCATCGCTTGCTTGAATCTGTCAAGGGAAAAAATGCTGCTATGATAGACTAATACACAAAAAGGCGGGTGCGCCTGACATGACTAGCTTCTGCCCATGAGAGAGGGAAAAAGGACATTAACATCGAAGGAAAAGCCGACGCTGCCAGGAATTCGTAACTGAAGCAACATGGCCTCTGCGAGAAGGAGGTGTAAGGACAAACGATATGAGAGGGAAAGTCGCGCATTTTATGCATGTCATCGGTGCTAACAGATGAAGAATAAAGAGGACAGGAAGAAAAGTAGATAGGAACCCCCCAGAAACCCCAGCGGATACTCCCCTTCGAAGCATGTGGCAGAATACACAAGATATAGAAAGAAAAGTGGAAGATAGAAGAGATATAAGGAAAATGATATAAAGGACTGAGGGTGGTCAAACGAACGAGTTCAGATGGCGGACGTGTTCAGGGTGGCAGAAAAGACAATCATTTATCCATCTTCTGCCACCCGTTCAGATAGGCCATTAATCCCACTCCAAGGAGCACGACCCCAAGCATCGATGCATATGGACTGGACTGTTGTAGGGCACCATGTCGGTGCGGATGCTTCGCCAAAGTCGTGCTAGGGGTTTGGTCCCCTTCGGCCAGTGACGATGTGATCAGAGGCTGGGACAATGACCCGGATTCGGGCAGCAAATCGTCGCAATGTTCATCAGTGGAAGGCTCTGAATCATTCACATTCGATGACGATGTCTTGGACTCGCGGGACTCTGAGTTCTCTGCACGCTCTCGTCGCAGCGTTTCGATCATTTCAGAAAGAGACTTTCTCGTCTCCAGAGTCTCGTTTTCTGCCTTCACAGCGCGATCCTTAAACTGGGCAACTTGCTTTCTCATTTCATCCATTTCTTCCATCATCGCTTCCAAGCGACGCTGGAGTTGGCCAGTGTGAACATCGGCAGAGGGTTCGGCAAGCGTCGTGTCGGTCACAACAGACTCGATGGGCTGCTGGTGATCCGCAGGTTTCGTGGTTTGCCTATCAACCAAGGCCGCAGGGTCCTCAACATTTGGCTCCTCCTGCGGCAGAGGGGAAATATTCTCCTTATGTTTAATTTCGAGGCTTCGGGCCTTCTCCTCTGCAGACTCCCGAGCATTGCGCTCTTGAAGTAGCATGGTTTCGAGTTCCTTCACACGAGCCCCTTGGCTATCGAGTTCCCTTTTGGCTGTCGACAGAGCTTCAATGAGCGACAGGATTTGGCTGGATTCACGCGAGACAGGAGACCCAGTAGGTCCGAGCTTCGGTTTCTCGGTGTCAGAACGCTTCAGGGGCGACATGGCTTCGACTCCATTTCGAGGCAACGCGTCGGGCTTCTCAGGCAAGGGTTGCTGCGGTGGCGGCGCCGGAGGATCGGAGAATCGGGAGAATGAGTCGACACGCGGCATCTTGGGCCTGCCATTAACCGGACGGGAAGACGTGCTCTCCGCCGGAGAGTGTTTGGCCTTCTCCTTTTCGACATATCCGGGTTTCATCAGTGTTGTGAGGAATTCATCGGTCTGGCGAAGGTCTTGCGACTGTTGCTTCGCTTGCTTCATTTCAGTCTGGTGGCAGAGTCAGTGGATGGTCGCAATGGTAGGCATCAGGTGTCATCGTACCGTCAGTCGTTTGACAACTTGTTCAATAGAGATGGGTGAATTCCAATAATTCATCTGTCGTTGCTGTTGCATGGCATTGAATTGGCTGCTCGCAGCGCTCTGCGCGCTGCGATTGCTGACGTTGCTCCCGGACCGCCCGCGAAGATGCGACAAGGGCTGACTGAGAGGAGAGGGCAAGAGGCCGCCTCCAGAGGCCGGGTCAAGATCTCCAAGAGTGAGATCCAGGATATTAGGAAGACTACCGTAGACCCCGGCATGTTCCACCTTGGAACACACCTTGTGATGGACTACCGTCTTCTGATCATCGCTTATGATATCAAT
This sequence comes from Aspergillus olivimuriae, assembly GCA_003719415.1. Lineage (NCBI taxonomy): Eukaryota > Fungi > Ascomycota > Eurotiomycetes > Eurotiales > Aspergillaceae > Aspergillus > Aspergillus olivimuriae. The sequence goes on from RHLO01000022.1 coordinate 17,218, forward strand.
TCCCAGATCCAGCTGGTCATTTTCTCGAAGCTCATTAGGTTCCGACTCGCGATTCTCTGGAGACAGTCGGCGGCCATTGATGAAAGTGCCGTTTGAGGACTTCACATCTCGGATCCAGATCTTCCCGGATTTGTCGGCCCAAATCTCGGCATGCTGCCGCGACAGAACCTTCGAATCAAAATATCCATTCACCGGTGAGGGTGCGGTTTTGGCGTTGGTCTGGCGACCAATGCGCAATATGTCTGGGTAGTATGGTACAGTTATTTGTTTCTTTTCGAATGTGGCGTTGACAGGGATGAGTGTGAGAATTGCGGGAGGATCCCCGGATGGTGTGGCCCCTCCTCGTACCCCATTTGGTTGCGGTTGATACATATGTTGGGATGGAACGATGGAGGGCTGCTGCATTGTGGACATGTTGTTATGGTTGTTGGCGGCAGCGGTCCCAGAAGCAAAACCAGGCATCACCTGTGAGCGGGCGTTGCTCACCGCAGACACCGGTTCTGACTTGGTGCTGGGCCACACACTTCTCGAGGGTTTCTTCCTCGAAGACCAAGTAGTAGGATCTGTGCTGGAAGCTGGGGCCGCATTCGAGGTTTGTTGCGTTGTCGTCGTCGTCGTCGTTGTCGTCGTCACGGTGGAAGTGGACGAGTTGGAATTCAGAGAGGACGAAGAGTTCGATCTCTGAATGGTCTTGCGTGGCATAAACATGCGTGAAACCTCGTCCGCGTTCATGGAAGAGAGAGCTCCTTGGCCGCCGTTACCAGACGAGTACCATCCCAAGCGGGGCCCCGATTGCACACTAGGCGGTGATGCCACAGCAGTCATGGGGAAGGATACCAGGGATGGCCTGCGGTCGAATGCTGTGTTGCGGGAGACCTGTCCCGTGGGCGCAGGTTCAGGGTCACCGATGGGCCAAGGATATCTTCGGATGTCTCGCTTTCTGTCGAATGGAACCGGCTTCAATTGTCCGTATACTTGCGACGACGGTCTGGCGCGACGATTGTTTGGATTCGGAGGTCAACAGGGAAAGTTGGCGCGGAAGCACTCTAGTGTCGTATTCAAACCCACTGGAACCGAAGGTCACGTTAGCCCCCGTGCCGTAGCCCCCAAATCCAGGAATCAGGACAGCAGAGGACGCACACGACCACCATCGTCCGCGCACCGAGGACAGGGCTTACCTCCTGGTAGATAAACAAACGGTCGCGATCGGCAGAGGCTGGATCGAAGGCGTGAGAAAAATTCGCAACGGGGGATAGCGCTGGAGAGCAAGGAGGTGCGTGAGGTCTTCGCCTGACCCGAGGAGCGACCGGTGAGTCTGTGGTCGGAGGGCGAAGAATGAAGCACGAGACCGGAGTGCCGCCTTGCACAGGCGTGTCAGCCACGAAGCGAGCAGGAACTCGACGCAGGAAAGGCGACAGAATCCAGAGGGAATCGCATGGGTGGCCACCGTAGCAGCCAGCGGGAAGGAGATCAGCTCGTCGGCTCTCGACGCCTCAGGTTGCCGGTCACGTGGGATGCTCCCTCATGCGGCACGTGTGGCTTACCTCAGCACACCTGTTTGGGCAACGGCCGTGCAGGTCACCTCCCGGTCTCAAAGCGGCAGGCGGTCAGCTACATCACGTGGCACTGACGGAATGGGGTGGTGCCGGCCGATGGACGGAGCTTTGCTGCACGATCGTCTGCTGTCCCTGCGGCCTCGTCCTGTCTTTCAGGTATTCGTGCTTGCTGACTCCCTCTGCGATCAATTCTGTCTCGTTGTTCTATCGCAAAATGCCCGTCGTCGCAGGTCCCCCCCAGGGCCATGGCCCCTCGACCTTTGAGAAGAGTGAGTTTCTAGAACCCAACATAACCGTCTGCCCATGGAGAGTCTCCGCGCATCTCCCCAGCATCGGGCTTTCCATGGCAGAGTTGCGAATGCCGCATGTGCAAGATGACTGACATGGTATCTAGTGAGAATGGGCGCTATGATGGGCTCCAGTAAGCCACCAGTCTTCCTCTCCTATCAGCTCCTCTAGACTCAAACGGCTAACCCACTTTTCTCCTTCCCTAGCCGTTGGAGGCATCATGGGCTTCATCATCGGTGAGTGCTCGACCGAATCCCCTCATTTACAACGGCTGGACATCCATTGACACATCCCAGGAACCGTGACCATCTTCCAGTACGGTGCCGGCCCGAACGGTGTAATGCGCACTCTCGGAAAATACATGTTGGGTTCTGGAGCCACCTTCGGGTATGTTATACCCCCCAGGGATACATCCCATTGAGATTCCCATCTGACGCTTTCCCCTATCGACAGTCTCTTTATGTCCATCGGCAGTGTCATTCGTACTGAAGGTCCCCACAACGATGCCTGGCTGCGTGCCCGCGGACCCCCCATGATGCTCCCCCGCCAAAGCCCTCTGCGCGCCGCTCGCGACTAAACGACCAGCCAGTCCTGCGCGCATAGCCATCAAATCGCTTGTACAATACTTTCGGCTCGATTCCGCGCTTTTCTAAGCGCAGGTCGAGGCCCACTTCAGCTGCAGCATGCTGAGGAAGAGAAGCGGGGAGAACTTGTATGATGTACATATCTTCGAGCATTGGGATGGATCGAGGGTAGAAATACCTTCGGTCCGGGACGTAAATGTCTCGTGGCGTTACATGATTTATTATCTAATGAAGGCGGATTATGAACTGATGAAGTTGGTGTTGTAAACTGGTTTTGCGATCCTGTCTGTTCTGGCGACTAGGCAAACCCTGGCGACCGGCTTGTTCCAATGTTACCTGGGAGCCGGATGCCTTTCTGGCTGAGTATCCAGAGACTTTATCAATTGATGAACATTACAATACGGATTATTCCCATGGTTGATATCGTCTCCATTGAGAGGTAGCTGTAGACAACACGTTATACCTTTTTTGTCCGGAAATTCTATTCAAGGTATCAACTCCTAGATCCAGACGACTCCATCGAATTCATTATCGACATGCAATCAATGCTTCTCGTTTCTTCCCTTGTCAAGTCTTGCCTGTGGATGTCGTAGGACTTGTCCTGTTTTGTTTTATCCTTGTCAAAATCTACTTGAGATGACCCATTACTGTGTCGGTAACGATACCTATATGTACCTTTTCATTGTCAGCCAATTCAAGGATTTAAGTCAGCCCGAACAAATGTGATGAGATATCATGTTCTCTTGATCGGTAAGTCGACAAGGCCCCCAAAATCTGATACTCCTTTCAACCCATTGTTGGGAAAGATGGATCAGGGTTCGCTTTATTCAAATGACCTATTACTATACAACCAGCTGTGGGTACGGTGCACATACCTAGGTAGCTCAGTAGCCATATGGTAGTAAAAGATCCTTCTCATGCCTAACAATAACCAAGATATCTTTCACTACAAGATTTAGATGAGATGTAACTTCTAGCTTAGGATAGAAGGAACTCACATCTAGATGACCCTAATTATCTTTGAGTTCTTGGTACTCTTGGGAAAGAAGTGTAGAGTGTGCCTATTTATGAGCCTCTCTGAGCCTTCACAGCTAAAATGCTCTTCTGCTCGAGCGGCCCTATAATTTCGAAGCTATTTGCTATCGAAGAGAAAGTTATAGTCCTGAATTGCTCCCTTCGCCTCCGACAGAATTATAAATATCTTTGATCAGGCAGCCTAAGAACACGTCCCACACTCTAAGCCTTCCCTCGGGAGACAAAAAAATGTCTCGTTCTCCATCTCTGGCAGAAAATGTGACAGCACATCATGGTGCTCGGGGTCTCGATTGTCTTCAATGGGTATAAAAGACGTGGTCTGAAACATTTTCCTCAAGAAATCATTGGATCCAGTGAAGATCATCTATGCGAATCAGTGGTCCAGGTAAAGCATTCGAGCTCAAACAAATTTGGCTCTACGCTCTGTGCCATCAGCCGCGTGTCCGTGGGCTCCTCGTCGCTGGGGCAGCCGGAGCTGGGGGAATTGGATCTCGCACTGGCGGTGCACTTGACAGCACAATCTCGCATTTCCCGGACAGCGACTTGCGCTGTCACTTCCTTCGTACCTTGCCGGGAGCCAGCCATTTCAAGGGCTTCTTCTCGCCATGTCCGGAGCATTCGACCCCGGAGGCACGGCGCATCCACATCACCAGCCGGTTCATCCGTATCAAACCCGGTGGGAGGCCTGAATTCATGGGCACGCAACTCGGCACGGGGGCAGAGGGTTTATCGAGCTTGTTATCAGATTGAGTCTTTCGTCTCCACGGAGAAATCCGGTCCTTCTGCTTGGCGGGAGACATTTCTAATACCCCAATCAGGTCTATACTTGCAAGTCTCCAGAGCCACCAAATTGATATATGCAACACAGTGGGTACCATCTCCCATGCACGCCAGGGCAAGTCGTCGGGCATGATGGCCCTCTACACTGCAAAAACATAACCAGCACAAGCAAAAACAAAGCTGACCAGTGCCGGGCTCGATCCGGCGACCTCATCGGTGTTAACGATGCGAGATAACCAGCTACTCCAACCGGCCAATCATATTTCAAATTCGCCGTAAAATGTACCTATACTCTTATTATAAATGCGGTCGTGTATACACCATCCATGTACAACATACTGCTGCCAGAATCGTATTGGCAGCATAAAGACTCGGATTTCAGCCTAGTCGAAGCCATAAAAGGCTTTTATCTTCTATTCGAGCTTTCCCTACGAACAGAGCCAAATTCTTGGCGTTGCTTCGTCCTGGACACAATTCTCAATAAATACGAGGAGACTTTGATCACTGATAGTCTGTCAACATGGCAATTGGCTTATGCTTTGTTCCAATCAACCTGGAGTCAAAGTGGCTGCGAACCTGATTGATACCAGCATGGCCAGGAATGATGCCCGTCAGTGGTCCGACATGAGCTGCTTTCTCATAAATCTCGCAGATAAGCTGCACAATTTTCGTAATAATATCATCCTTGTGAACATCTCTTTTGTTCCCGCCATCTTTGGTCTCGAGTTGAGATATTGACTGAGCATGCATGGGGCCTCACACCTGGTCTTCTCTACCACCCTAGTATCGCTAATATTACTCATTGATATGGGGTATTTTATGAAATAGCGAGTGAGGCTGCTGAGGGTTTGAGGGTTTTCACGTAGCTACGGTATATGTGGTGGTCGCGTATTGAGAATGACTCGGATTATTAACATGCAAATACATTAGATACAAGGAATTCATCCCATGGCCCTATCCTTCCAAAGTAATATCATGAAATCGGCCATCATTATCATAAATCATAACTGTCATCACGTCGTTCGTTCAGTAACCTTCGTGTATATGCGGTAACATCGGATCGATGCGGCGACTTGCAATTGTCTAATATTGGTGTGGTCGTGAACTCAGGATATGTCATCCTTCATGCTCGATAACATAATAAGAAGTGTTTGTCATCAAAAAGACCCTCAGCCTGCGACTGGCGGTTGTGTCCGGGGAGTGCGTCCCGGGAAGATTTTCGATGCATGCTGGCGAGTTCGAATAACGAGACTGGGTTTCTCAGGCACTTCGTTCATAGCGCACGACGAGAGAATTTGTTTCTGATTTCTCGGGACGCTTGTATACCGGCTTTGAGCCATTGCCTTGACGGCGTTGATGATTTGAGACCGGATCGGAGAGACGTTGGATACAGTCGGGGCAGGAGCATGACGCTTACTCTCCGCTGTCTCTTCACCACTGAATTGTTTGACGTGTTGATGGGTCTGCTCGTGAGCGGCGCGGACACACTGTTGTAGAATGCCCTGGTGTCCTAGACAGCGGCGCAAGTCGGGAGCCTGAGATAACGACTCCTTTCGGAGTTTCCCGTGGGAGATCGCAGCGAGCCTGCCGGTTGACGCACGCGGACTGATGGCAGATGCCATGCTCTGGCGCAGACGAGATGTTTGGCGGATAGCCCTTGGGGGATATTGTAGGATTTCAGGCGTCAAAGACATGGGGATGTGGTAGGAGATGGAGGAGTGTGAGACCTGCATAGAATATCATCACCAAACAATGTAACACCGCAACACACGACGAAGACTTCGTTTTATAGATTTCCGCCAGCACCAGCTGCTCTCATCCGGAAGGCGATAAGTCAAATAACCTGTTCAGGCAAATGACAAGTACGGCGTTCCGCACAAGCTGTGACCCATGGTCCCACAGCCCATATGCAGCTGTCACTTGCGGAACCGCAACCGTGTGTGGATCAAGACTGCAATTTTCTCTGGACAGACCACCATTGACTGCTCCCAGAAACCTGGATTTAGTGGAGTCTCGCACTTAACCGGCCCTTGGAGCTGGGACGGTCTTGCTCGGGGGAGGAACCGAACCTTCCAGTGCCGCGTGGCGACTCAGCCCTAAAGACCATCGGGGCTTCCTGACTCGCTGGGATCTCGCTCCCCCAACGATCAGGTCTTTCCTGATACAGGCAAGCAGGGCAAGCGCATCTCTGGGGAAGCTGAAGACTCATCCATGGTTGAGTCCGGGTGTGCTGCCCGTCGACTGACAAGCTCTGCGCTGGGATTCACTTTCAGTCCCTGACATGTTCCACGAGCGCTCTCAGGTCCCCCAACTTTCGTCGACCTTTTTTTACCCGCCCACGCATCGACACCGGAGTCATTCTCCATGGATCGGTGGGGATTGGGGAATGGTGCCGAATAAGGCTGTCAGGTGTTTTCTGAGCGAGACTCGTCGTCTGCTGGCTCTGTACTCGTTGACGTCAGAGATCGCGAGATCGTACGGTTCATCGTTTCTCCCAACTTGGTGGCTGCCAGACTCGCAAGACGTGATCGAGGCTGAAGTTTTGGAGCTGTCTGGGCCCTCTTATTCATCCGTTTCTCTTGGCGATTGAGTCTGGGGATCCTCTAAGCGAGATTGATGCTCGGAAGGATTCCATTTCAGAGCCGTCTGGACTGTGGCTTCGTCCACGGCAATCTTGCTTTCGATCTGCCTCGAGGCATTCTCTTCCGCCTGCTTTGGACCATCGAGTTGTTCTAGACGGGCAAAGCCCTGTGGTGATTCTTGCAGGCCCTTCTAGACGGTGATTTGCGATTATCCTTGGAAATATCAAGTCACGCTACAGTCCTGGCAATGTCTCATTTCAATGGGTCCAGGGTATCAGACTGTCTGCATCGCCCATACAAATCCGACGAGCACTGGAAAACGCTGATACATCGGGAGCCAGATGAGATGCTCAACTTGACCACGTATGCTGAGGAGATCCTCCACACACAGGACCTTCTAGCCGCCGTTGTTGCAACGGTCCTCTCCCAGTGGGCCTTATTTCCTCTACGTGTCCTCGACGGTGGTGGCACTTGTCGTCTGCAGAGACCAAGGGACAGAGCCTAGAGACTATCGAGAGCGTGATGGAAAAAGACCTTGATTCACCTGGCAGGTAGTAATAAAGGTGCCAGTCGTCGGGCTCGAGTAGCCCAGACGCATCTATCTAGTATATACACACAGACTATCTAAGATAATTATAACGGAGATAATTATAAACACGGTCCTCCCCTGCCCAGTAGTCATACACTCATAATCCAATAGGTCAATGAACACGGTCCCCCTCTGCCCAGTAGTCATACACGCATAATCCAATAGGTCAATAAACACGGCCCTCCTCTGCCCAGTAATCATACACTCATAGTTCCATAGGTCAATCGTCGTTCAGATCAGGGGCATTGAAGAAAGCCACCTGCACCGTGATATCATCACGTATTGCGCGAGAAAAGGGAGCCTGGATGGCAAGTCGGCTTGCCAGTAGCTCACGATCACGTCCACCCAAAGAATTCCGCATGAGATGCACCGCAACATTCTCGTCCTCAACGACCGTATCTTCCTCCTCAAACAGAAAGTTTGATATTCGCCGCTCCGGCCCCCTCACCACCTCACCCGACTCTGATAACACTGTACAGGTCGACTCAGAATCGGATCGCCTCCGCCGAGGTTCTCGCGCTGCGAGCCATTCCACCACAAGCTGAACTGCCTGCTCACTAGACAGCCTATCCCACAGGCCATCCGTGGCCAAAATCAAAAACGACGGTCGGTCGGGGTCGATCTTCGTGCTGGTCACGACAGGTCTCGCGGTCACATATGGCGGTGACCACACATCACTCTGTGACAGCAAGGGCCCCGGGCCGTAGAATTCCCGCTTGACGTCCATCTGGAAGTCGAGCGGCCACTTATACCGACTGTCGCCGAACGAACGCGAGGGCATCAATCCTAGCACCCGTCCCCCTTGGATGATGTTCACCTCGCCAGGATGCTCCTCGTAGATCCTCAGTATCTCTTCCCTATTGCTCCCCGTCTGATCAACGGACAGCGGTAAGACATCCCACCACCCATCCGGCCTTTGCTGGCCGAGGACAGCGCGCGAGTCACCCGTACATGCAACGTACAAGTTACTCGTGGTGGGGTCAAAGACGGATAATAGCGCGCAGGATCCGGCGAGTGCCGGAGCCAACTTCGTCACTTTGTCGCGCAGGGGCTCTGCGCAGTTGACGGTATCGTATGCGGCGTAGACGATTTGATCGTCGAGTTGCAGGAATCCCTGCGTGATGGCGTTTCGGACCTGCTCCTCGGTGATGGGCTCTCCAACCGACGGTTGACGGAGCAAAGCTTGCCGGGAGAGACTGCGTTGCACGAACGGTAGAAGCTCGTTTTGAAGGAGTTCGGCAGTCTGCCATCCGGAATGGCCGTCAAAAACGCCCCATGACATCCAGTGCCGACCGTCTTGCCACGGCGAAGAGAATTTTCCGTGGATGAAACGGTCCTCGCATGGACTGTTGGATGCTAGCTGCGTGCCATCGTATCGAGTCACGCCAGGAATGTTGTGCACCGGGAAAGAATAGGAACCTTGCGAGAGCAGTCGGGTCACTTGGTCTTCACTGGGGCCTCTTTCGTGGGCCAGCTCTCTGTCCGGGGAAGTCGTCAGGTCGGGTACGTCGTATGAAAGACTTTTTGTATCGACATCGTCACGATTTGATACGTCAAGCCATGGTGCTGGTGTGGTGGCCGCTGCTTCGTCGGCATATTGTGTGGAGGACAACCTCCTGGATGGATGAGCGAATGTTCCAGAAAATATGCGACTGGAGCGTGTTAGAGCACCAGTGGCGCCGGTTGAGCGCAGTTCGATGGTAATGCGTCCGATCATGATGGAGTAGGCGCGAACGAGTGGGTGGTTGGAGTGGTTGGAGAAGGAACGGCAGTTGCGATGTCCATTTAAGGCCTCAATAGTGCGCATCACGTGGACCATCACATCAGCATGCCATCACAAGCATACACTGGTACTCCTCTACAACAGGGCATGGACAAATGAACATAGAATTAATGGTTGGTCTTTGCATTTGCATTATAAAGTATAGTCCACGGATTCTAAGGACAAACCCTATCCAAGACACTAGGAGTCTCCCAACTGGATTCTCTCCAGTCCTCACGGAGAAATCACTGAGAAACGCCAGGGAGGACTTTCTGGTACCACTGGCTTACTCGGCAATGCTGCTCTTGCGGCACTATAGACCCAACTCGTCAGCCTTCAACTCTCGTCATCTCTGTGGTGGCCTGTCACTGACCCATCCGTCCTGGCCTGGCATATCGGGCTCAGGGAAGACACACTCCATGAAGGGACAGCACTCAACGGGAGGGTACACAGAGTAGTTGCAGCGCTCACCGACAAGGGAGCAAGGCGGGTGTTCATCCTCGGCAGCCATGGCAGTGACTGCGACGAAGAAGAGAGTGTAGAAGAACTTCATAGTGATGGTTTGATCAGAGACTGGATTCTGGAGGAAATTAAGGGTGATGAATAGAACGGATACTATTGAATCCCAGGCTGAGAGGACGAGACCTTATAACTTTTCACGGTCCCCAGTACTCCATGAGTGAGGGGCTATCTTGGCCGCTCAGATGCATACTGGACATTCCTCTGCACAACAGCTCCCACAGGTGCCCATGTAGGGAGGTGCCAGAATAATATGCGCAAGGAGTAAGGGGCAATGCACCATGGCGTATCTCCCCAATGCGATCTTCGGTTCGTCCCGTTATGATTCAAGCGAAGGCGGGGATTATGTGCCAAGATGTGACAGAGCAAATTTGGCGGCGCAACTTGGCATGCAGCATCAGCATGTTGCACTGAAATATTTTGAATGGGCATTCAAGAATGAGGGACACCACTGTTTACTCCATACTCCGTACATAGGGCAGAAACGGAAATAGTGTGTCCTATTGGTCTGCTCTGGGAAGACTTCAATTCGTAAATCACTTACCGGGCTCGAGATCAACAATTGTCTTCCCCGTCACAGACGGTTAACCCGGCAGCGCAGAGGGATGTGAAGACCACCCTGGTATGTTCAAATATTAGCTGCTTCTCGGGAAAGTCAGAGCATATCTGGCCACAAGCCAGGGGGGCTAGTCTGAAAGAATGGATGACCACTAGGTCTTTACTGAGGCATACCGGTACCTTCGAAGAGTAGGTTGCAATTCACTCGGACTTATTGAAGCCAAGATCTACCCGACCCCAGCCACAGCCTCCGCTGACAGATGGAGGCAGGAGATCCATGCCTCCTTGCATTCTCTCGAAGAGGCAGATCTCGCCTTCACCTCGAAACCGCGATTCATTCCACAGATTCAGCTTGTGTACATTCACTGAGAGCATCCCTGCCGTGTGTTCCCGCAGGCAGAGCGACCCTGCATCCGGCGCAAAGCATTTTGACAAGCCTTGAAGCTCAACTGCCCAGGGTCATCCCCCCGAGCAATGTATCCCACATAGTTTTTAGTGGGACATTCGCAGCTTAAGGGTTGCACCAATCAGAACAACATGAGGCGTTGCTTCAGCTGAGGCTCTTGACTATCATAGAACGAGGCATTTATCGTGTCGCATAAGATCGATGCATAATATGGCTGAACGGCAGGCGCCCTCTTCGCCTTGCGGGGAACGATCAAATTGTGGCGATGATGGAGGGAGCTGAACTCCAATTCAGCCTTGTCCTTGTGTTGAATTGATGCCTTGAGAATACTCCCGCGGGATGAATGATTTCCACAGGGGCTTGGAGAAGACAAAATCTTCAAGTGATTGATGGATCATTCACTGTCGTTCAAACTTGGGCTGCAACCCCCACTGCATGACCCCCGCTTGATGCGAATTGATTGATCATGAACTCGGCCAATTTAATGAGCAAGGGTAAGGACGAAGTACTCCGTACAGAGGGTATCAGTCGTGCTCGGCGTCCGGCTCAGGTCAGTCCATCACCTCTCTCGACCCCATACCGCAATCTTTTTTCTCGGTCGATGCTCCGGGTCAGTATGGAGTACTTGTGAGCGAACAGTGCGTGGTTATGAACACAATTCTAATCTCGTGGGGCTCGGCAAGCTTGCTTTTGCTGTTCATTTTTTAGGGTTTAGATGCGGGAGCCGCGGACACGGTTATGGCTGATGGCTGGGGGGTCACACTTGCACAAACAGGGGCGGATTCGAAGATGGGAAAGGGGATGTAAGGATGCTAGTCCAATCACGATTGTGTCCTGAGCGACGATTGGAGGCCGCCCCTGGTTCTTCACGCATGATGTGCCGAAGGCCGTTGCTTTTTCTGATTAGGGTGATGTGCAATGATTCTCGGAGTCGCAAATAAGTCGCTTGGGAAAGGGCATTCGGGCCTTGATTGGGTTCGGGGTTGCGATGGCCGAGGGATTTGATCCGTGCATCTTTCCTGCACTCCGTAGTGGGTGGGGTTGGGTTGGACTCGTCGGTCTCTGCAGGCCCTCTGTGCGATGTGTGTCATCCAAGCTTCCACGGCGTTTGGCTGCCTCCGGACTGCCGGATGGGGCGTTTTGGAGTGAGACATCGATTTGGGAAGAGATACCCAGACCAGGCCACAAATGTACTTTGTCGCCAACGGGACGAGATCCCGTCGTGAACGCGAGCTCTGGGGCTCTGGGGCCTCTCGTTTGAGATTGTTTCAGATACGCACATCGTAGAATGCCGGCGACGACTGACTGCTTCCACTTCGCTGGAGCGTGCCAGCCGCCGTTGACAGGTCGAGCGATAACATCTCGTCCCTCGTGACTGGGACCACGGGAATTTGGTGCCTCACCCCCCGTTTCATCATCTCCTGACCATGATGATCGTTGACGGACGGCGCCTGTCAAAATATTAATAGATCATCCGCTAGGCGAGGTAGTGGCCCCCGTTCAGAGATTGCGTGGCCCGATGAGTGACCCACCGCGATTGACAGGACCAAGGATGAGGACGCCATCCCCCACCAACGGTCCAATCCCCTTGCACCCCAAGAATGGACATCGTGCGTCTACTTGAACGTATGTACGGAGTATATCGCACATACATTGGCATGTACCGATTGCCGGCCATGTCGCCGAATTATCGGGCACGGCGGGGAACGGATCAGCTGCAAAGTCTCCGCGGACGATCGGATGCGCTGCGGGACGCAAGAAGGCGTCCTGCGACCCCCATCCACCACCGCCACCCTCTGTCGGAGCCCAGCAGGCGGAGGTCCCAAATCTCGGTTGCAGGGGGCTCGAGGAGAGCCCCTAGCACGGTTAGTGCGCGGGCTAAGGGCGGAGCGCGTCTTCCGAACGGGCCAAACCCAGCCTACCGGGGCCGGGAGCAATTACGCGGAAGGGCCCTGGGCTGATCCATCGCATTGGTCGGGTGGCAACGGCCGGAGAAGCAGGGAGAAGGGGAGAGAGCGCCCAGTGCCGGCTGTTCCTGGAGGCGTCAATACTGAGTATACGTATCGCTGGGATGTATCGGTTGGGATGATGTCGGGGAGAACCTGATCGTGGGAGACCTCCAGGCGGAGGAATGACGATGGTGGCTTTGTCAAGATCATCGTGCTGTACGGCGTATGAAGTACTCGGTCGTACGTCAGTCGTCGTCGAAAGAAAGAAGCAAGGTGCCGGTGAGGTTGTAGAATCAACAACGCGCCCCCAACCCATGGAACCGGAAACGCGATCAGCGACCAGTCTGGACCCGCTTACCTAAGGCGCGCTTTTTCCCCGCCAGCCTTTGGGTGTCTCATCATAAATCATCTCTCGCCGCCTCTCACGCATCGCTTCTCGTACTTCTACCTCTCTACTGCTCGCCATCCTCCTCCCTCTGAAACCATCATCTCCTGGGGATTCACTCGTTCGCTCTCTCTTCCCCCTTTCTCCCCTTCGTGTCTCACTCGCTCGCTATCTTTCCCTCCCTTGGTTCCCTTCGTTCCAATCTTCCCTTTGTTTGGCTGTGTGTGACTCGCCTCGTCGTTACGCCGTCATCTCCTATCTCGCTGCAAGTACTCAATTGACCAGCGTCTCGTCTGCTGCCTCGGCTGTCGGTCATTTCGATTGTCGATCTTGTTTGCTTTGACAGCAACCCTATCCGGACGCTATCGCCTTCTGTGCAACCTCGCCCGCTGGCATCCGCCTGGATCCTCCGGAAAACAACCCGGTCTTTCATTTTTAGACCTTTTTAGCTTTTTCCATCTCTTTGTCTTCGCGCCAAATTCGACGCGTCAACTTCCATAGACGCCAGAATCACAGAAAAGGGAGAGAAAAACAAAATTCCCCGAGAATCCTTCCAATTGACTTCGACGATTTCAACCAACGGACGGATCTGACCGTTTTCCGGCCACTGAAAGACAGTCACCCCTCTCGTCGTCTCACTGAAGTGAGATAGCAAAAAAGGGGAAAGAATCAAGCCTCTGCAAAGGGGTTCACCTGTCTCGCAACCACAGCCTCCTCTCCGTGTCAAGCAGCTGGGACTTCCGCCAGCCTCTCAAGGGACCCCGTCCTCGAGGTGCCACGTTCGTGCTCTGAGAACCGACGTTACACGCAAATGATGCCAGCCGTCTTTGCACGCAGCAGCTCTCGTTGACCTTGACTGTTCTGCATCCCCAATCACGTCGTACACACAAATCCCTTCCACGACATCCGCTTCCTTGTTGCTTGTACACCAGCCCTCGTGCCATCCGTCCCTTTTATACTCTGTCGTAGCACCTGGTTGTTCGAGCTACTCTTCTCCCTTTTTCTTTCCATTCGATCCGCTGCATCCTCCTCTCGTCGTCGCCTCTTGCCCTTCCGTCTACCCCTCTTATCCTAAAACCATGACTCAATCAGAACGCTTGGACGCCCCGGATGGGTCCTCTCTCATCTGGATTCTCGACCATTGTCTCCGGTATCCGGGCTCATATGAGATCCCCCTCCGCACCATGTACAGCTTGAACTGCAACCCGACGAGACAGCAAGCGCCGATTAACCGTACTCCCGAGACAGCATTCAGCAATCGTTCCTCCAGTGCGTCCAAATCCTCGGTGGCCTCGCAGGAAGAGCCCTTGGATCGTGCCGCGGATTTTCGGGCCATGCTGACCCATCACGCCTCTCGTGTCCGCTCCCAGACATGCTCCCTCCCGCCCAGCTTTGTGACCTCATTCCTACGTCGCTGTTTCGTCCCCACGCTGGCAGATGTTGATTTCCCTCAGGCGTTGACTGGTCTCGACTATCTGAGGGATCTCGACATTCGACGCCGGAAGGAAGTCGCCGCCGCCCTCCAGCGGCTCCAGGTGGAGGCTGAAGATCTCCAGAATGGTTCTGAATTCTCCAGAAACCACCCCGGTGTCTTGGCTTGGATTCAATCTATCAATATCCAGAACCGCAAGGCCGAGGCCCTCTACACCCAATTGTACATTGGCATCCGTCGATGGGTAAGTGACATCAAATGACCCACAACTCCACAATCTCGTTACTCATCTCGATGCAGACCTTGATCAATGAAATGTTGATGGAGCCCTTCAATCGGGCCAACTGCATCGCGATGCTGAACACCCTGTTCCCTCCCGTGACAGATGCTACCGTCACCCCGACCTCTCAATTAACCCCCCAGATCCTGAGATCCCAGCGGGACGGGTTCTTCCGGTATATCTCGGCCGTCGACGCTAATGGATCGGAGATCATTCACAAGGTCATGATGCAGGGAGCCCCGGAGGGAGAAGAAACTGGGTGGCCGCTGGTTCGAGACGCCCTGGATAAATATCTCCGCACCACCAACGAAATCATTGACGAATGCACCCTGGTGAGAAGCCCAGCCAGCTTTGAAACGAGCGAGGAATCTGAGCCTTGCGGCCACAAGGGTCGCAAAGTCGATTCCGGTATCAGCTTTGGCCCTTCGGACAAGCTTCCTACACCTTCCATCTACAGCAGCAACAGCTCCGAGTCTATTGTTGACAAGCCGCTACCTCCTTTCCCCACGAAGAACCTCCCGATCAAGGCGAGTGGGTCAACTCTCGAGCGGCTGGCCCGCGAACTCCGCAAGCTTGGCGATGCCGGCAAGGTCAAGGGCCTGAAGAAGATGAGATCGACGAGTGCCTTGAATGCTCGGTCAGAAAATCTGCCGACCCCGACCGCTGCCCATGAACCATTCTTCGAAGTGGATGAGATGAAGCGGAAACGACTGATCTGGGAGGCCACGAGCCGCAAACGAAGCCATATCAAACAACTCAGCACCGAGACCCTTCAGGAGTGATTGGAAAGACTGTACATTGTACTGGTGGAACATTTATGATTTTCCTTGTACCTTCGGGGCCAAAAGCAACTTTTGATATTTTCTTTTTCTTTTTCTTTCTTTTTCTTTCCCTGGAAGCGTATCGGAGTTGACTTCTGGATTTGACGATTGCACTGGGGTTTGGGATGGGAAAAGGATACACTGGATGGGTTTGGGAACTTTGGTTTGGAACCAGTCAATACGGGAGGGGAACGGATCGGAGGAAAAAGTACATCGAGTACATGACCCTTATCAATGATGATGATGATGATGATGATGATGTTTGATGACTCAACTTTTTGTTCACTCGAACCGGTACACTGTGCTTCTTACACTTGCAATTTTGTTCTTTCGATTCGAACGAGGGTCTTTGGGCTCGTTGTCAATGTCGTACCCTGCGTCACTTGACTGACGATGAAGCCCAGCAGCATGCAGGACACTTGGGCGCTGTGCAAGTGATGTCTCCTGAGTACTGCATGGATTGTCTGTCAGATATGCGTGGATTCTGGTCCATGGTCTTCGTCCAGACGCCGGGAGTCGGAAGTATCCGTCATCGACTGTAGAGAGAAAGGTATATAGTAGATATGCGTGAGGCATGTAAAGGCTGATGATGTCAACCCATCGGAAGTTCTGCGCAAGTGGCCGCTGCGCCCGCCGTAGCCGACGGGGTCAACAATGGCGACGGTGGCCAGAACCTCCAGCTCCAGCTTCATCTCAAACCGCCCTCATTCATCTCTGCCATCGCTGTCCCTGCTGTGCGGTTGGCGATTCTGTCATCGCTCCCAATGTCAACTTATGATCTGTTGAATCCTTCGCCGCTCGTGACTGTCTGTGGAAGTGTGGTCTCGTCGGGATGCTGACAACTTGACTCGCCTCTGATCTAGAAACCCGATAGCGATCGAGACTGCCACTTGTCTTGATCTTTCTTTGTTGAGCCTTAAATATACATCAAATAGCAGCAATGGTGTCTGCACGACGGCTCGTCGCATCAATGCGATTTTCTGCCCTCGTTGCAACCACCCTGGGTGCTCTAGCACATACGAGTCCATCCGTTAACGTCGCTTTACAAGCTTCCTTTGACTCGGCACCCTACCTCATCGAACTCCTGTAAGCAGCTCCCGTCCAATGTCTCCGGTCTCTAGCGCTCTATAATTGGATGGATTGCTCATGCATTGCTTGTGTATAGTGAAACGGCCGCCGAAGAGAACTCCACGTCGTATTTCCCATTGCTCGACCGCATTGCAGATGGCGCGTTCGATGACGCCGTGACCGATAAAGAAGTCTACGATCGCTTTTTACAGATCGTTCACGGTGACGAGCACCTCAGCACGCCAGAAAGTCTGTCGTCCTTCAAGCTCTCCTTGGCAATTCGATCCGCAAGCCCTCGAATCTCTGCCCATTACCAGTATTACAATGCTTCTGTGCAACATTCGTTGATGGCGGCGCAGGACGCCGCTTGTCCTGTTTGGGCTCACTCCGAAGGGAAGCAGTACTGCTCCCCTAAGATGGAGCGTGCACAGCAGGACATTCTGGGCAAAATGTAAGTTGGAGATTATCGAAACTATGCTTCTGAAACCAGGGGTTGACTCGCTGGTTTTATCTTAGGGACCCGAGGGAACTCCCCTTCGACCGGGTACTAGGAGACCCAACCTTACCTCCGGCCATTCTGTACGCCGATGTTTCTTCGCCCATGTTCAGAGACTTCCACCAGACATTGGCCCCATTGGCAAGGGAAGGCGAAATCTCGTATCGTGTACGGTACCGCCCTCCTCAGCATCGAGCTTCCAGCCCACTTTTCGTTTCTGGCTACGGTGTGGAGCTCGCATTGAAGCGCACCGACTATATTGTGATCGACGACCGAGATGCTGAACAAAGAGCATCCGATACCGCGAGCAAGTCAAGCGCTCCTGAGGAAGAGACACCGGATGATCTTCGGCCTCTATCCTCGTCGGAGGTGTCACGGTTGGGTGTGAACACGGTCAGCTATGTGGTGGACAGTGAGAATCCTCTAGACACTTTGGTCAAATTGTCTCAGGATTTCCCGAAATACTCCTCCAAGATTGCGGCGCACAACGCTTCGGAGAAACTGATTCAGGACATTCGATTCAGCAGACTGCAGATGCTGCCGTCTGGTGTCAATGTCATGTGGATCAATGGCGTACAAGTCGACGCACGACAGGTTGACGCCTTTTCTCTTTCAGATCATCTGCGGCGTGAGAGACGGCTCATTGACAAGTTCCGGGAGCTGGGTCTGTCCGCTCAGGAGGCTGTCAACCTTCTGTCCCATGAGTACCTCGGCCAGGCGATGGCCCAGGATGCCGCTCAACGTTACAAGTTCCACGATGAAATCGAAGGAGGTCGTGTCATTATATGGTTGAATGATCTTGAAAAGGATTCCAAGTACCAGGATTGGCCCAGTGACTTGACAGGCGTATGTATTTCCCTTACAAAGTAGCTGTTTCAAACATGCTAATTTACTACAGTTCCTTCAACGCACATACCCAGGACAACTCCCACCAGTACGCCGCGATGCACATAATATCGTGGTTCCTGTCGACCTGACCAACGCTGAAGACATGGCTTTCATAGTTCAAACAATCCAGGTCTTTATTAAGAAGAAGATTCCCGTTCGGTTTGGGTTGGTCCCCATTGGGACTTCTCCGGGCTCAGCCGCCCAGCTGAAGGTTGCCCATTATATTCAAGAGACCTTTGGACTATCCAGCCTCATTCGATACTTGGAAGAGGTATGTTGCAATGTAGGACCTTACTTACGCTCAGTCCGATGCTAATGTAACTAGTCTTTCGCGAAAAAGAAGATCGCATTGCCCGACAAAGCCAGCTTCCAGGCCACGATCAAGGACCGAAGCGTCCGTGCTGATAAGCAGGTCCTGTCCCTGGAAGACGTTTTAGAAAACCCTGAGCTTGACGCATTGGTGTTACGGACACTTGACTACCAGGCCCGGCTAGGTATTACAGGAAACAGCTCGCCTCTTTTCGTCAACGGAGTCCCCGTGGGCAGAGGCGAAAACTGGGTGCAGGATATGAGTATGAGGGTGAACAAAGACCTGCAATTGATCCAGCAAAGCGTGTTTGAGGGTAAATTAGAGGAGGATTCGTGGATACCAGGCTTCTTCCTCTCTGGTGCCTATGATCGACGCAACCCTTGGATCATTCCTGAGGATCCCAAAGACATTCGGGTTGTTGATTTGGCCAAACTTGCAAGCTCTGGGGAAGGGAGTCTAACCGAGGTGCCCCATATCGCGTCAGGCCAGGCCGATGCCCTTGATAGCGCCTATCTGATTGTCGTCGGAGATTTCAACACCGAGCATGGCTTCAGATTACTTCAGGCTACGCTCGAAAGCCGTCAGGATCACAGCGAGGTCGAAACTGTTTTCCTCCATAACCCTACAACGCATACTCCTACTTCTGGTCGATCCGCAATCATCTACAAGGTCTTGAGAGATGGTACGGAAATCAATGTTGAGCAAGTGCTGAAGGACATCTTATCTTCGGACAGCCCAGAGCTAGACTCCAATGAGGCGGAAGCCATTGCGGCATCCTGGGAATCAGTTCAACCATTGGCTGAGTCTCTAGGATTCGACCCCGGACAAAGTGGGTTTGTTCTCAATGGACGAGCAATCGGTCCCATGGAGGAGGATAGCGTAGTGACATCCGAAGACGTGGATGCCCTCCTAGAATATGAGCAGAGCAAGCGGATCGGCCCCGTTGCCCAAGCCGCGAGGTCACTGAAATTTGGATCAAAGCTATCTGGTCCTCTAGCTTTTGCTAAGCTAACCTCGCTCACTACCCTCTCGACTATCTCCGATGTGCCAGAGGGTATCTTCGACACCACGTCTAATATTCGCCTCAACTTATATGACCGATGGAGCCACTCTGACTCCGTAATCACTGTCTCCACCTCCGAAGACCCGGCAATAACCATCGTCGCATCCATCGATCCCACATCCGAGGTGGCACAGAGATGGCTTCCGATCCTAAACGTCCTATCCAAACTGGCCAGCGTACGGGTCCGGCTGTTCTTGAACCCACGGGAGGAAATCAGTGAACTCCCGACGAAGCGGTTCTACCGCTATGTGTTGGAGTCGGAGCCTAGCTTCAATGCCGACGGCTCTCTGTCCAGGCCTACTGCTACCTTCTCCGGCGTGCCGGTCGAAGCGCTTCTCACGCTGGGCATGGATGTCCCATCACCGTGGCTCGTAGCGCCACAAGACTCCATCCACGACCTTGACAATATCAAGCTGAGCTCTCTCAAAGAAGGAACGAATGTCGATGCCATCTACGCCCTCGAACACATTCTTATCGAGGGTCACTCCCGGGACCTTACCACCAAGTCCCCTCCCAGCGGCGTTCAGCTGGTCCTCGGCACTGAAGACCACCCCTACTACGCTGACACGATCATCATGGCAAACCTGGGATACTTCCAGTTCAAAGCCCAACCCGGCCTCTGGCAGATCAACCTCAAGCCCGGCAACAGCGAACGCATCTTCAACCTCGACAGCGTCGGCGGCCTCGGATACAGCCCGCAACCGGGCGACACCAACAATGAAGTAGCCCTCCTCTCCTTCCAAGGCAAAACCCTCTTCCCACGTCTCTCCCGGAAGAAAGGCCACGAAGACGACGACGTCCTTGCGACCGGGCCTCGATCCAACAGCCCCATGGACATCGTCTCCAAGGGTCTCAACTTCGCCTCGGGCGTACTCTCCAGCGTCGGCGTCGGCTCCTCCAAAGGCCTCACCCCTACCGACCAACAGGCCGACATCAACATCTTCTCCGTCGCCAGCGGACACCTCTATGAACGCATGCTCAACATCATGATGGTCTCCGTCATGCGCAACGCCCACAACCACAGCGTCAAATTCTGGTTCATCGAGCAATTCCTCTCCCCCTCCTTCAAGGCCTTCCTCCCGCATCTCGCCGCCGAATATAACTTCTCCTACGAAATGGTCACCTACAAATGGCCCCACTGGCTCCGGGCCCAGAGCGAAAAGCAACGTCAAATCTGGGGCTACAAGATCCTCTTCCTGGACGTGCTGTTCCCGCTCTCTTTGGAGAAGGTCATCTTCGTCGACGCAGACCAGATCGTCCGCACAGACCTGCACGATCTTGTCACGCTCGATCTCGACGGCGCCCCTTACGGCTTCACGCCCATGTGCGACTCCCGCCACGAGATGGAGGGCTTCCGCTTCTGGAAACAGGGCTACTGGAAGACCTTCCTCCGCGGTCTACCCTACCACATCTCCGCCCTCTATGTCGTCGACCTGGCCCGCTTCCGTGCCCTCGCCGCCGGTGACCGTCTCCGTGGCCAGTACCAGATGCTCTCTGCCGACCCCAACAGTCTGAGTAACCTCGACCAGGACCTGCCCAACCACATGCAGCATCATATCCCGATCAAGAGTCTGCCGCAGGAGTGGCTGTGGTGTGAGACGTGGTGCTCTGATGAATCCCTCGCGGAGGCCCGCACCATCGACCTGTGCAATAACCCGCAGACTAAAGAGCCGAAGCTGGATCGTGCGCGTCGTCAGGTCCCCGAGTGGACGGAATACGATGGGGAGATTGCGGCGTTGGCGGAGCGGGTTGCGCGGGAGAAGGAGCAGGTGGTGGTGGATGATGGGACGAGTGAGGATGACGACGATGATGAGGCTGCGCCTACTTGGGATAAGGATGAGTTGTAAACTTTGATACGCTGATAGAGGGACGCTTTTCTTTATATGAACGCCATTCGGTAAATGCTACGTGATCAGTCTTTTGGTTATATCGGACAGAATTAAGTTCATCATTCATTTGGCAACAAAAATAGTACATCCGAAATAACACCCAGTCTCCAGATTTCTCCCCCAAAGCCACAACATCCAACTTTTTCTTCCACATTCACTTGCTTCTTCATCCACGATCATACATACATTCACATCCCTCCCAAGACGCACGCGCACACACATCGCAGGAACAACGGCCTACTCGCTATCGGAGAAGAAGGTTTCTTCTCTTGAAATATTCCGTTTGGCAGGGGAGCTTTGCTTAGCGCTCGTTTTCTTCTCATCTGAGTCAGATTCCGAGTCAGATGAGTCGGAGCTTTCATCTTCTGATGAAGAAGACTCGCTCTCCGGGGCTTTGGCGACTGTCGCTGGGGAGTTTGTTCTAGACTCTGACTTTGAGAGCAAATTCTTGAGGGATGAGAAGATTGAGCTTGGAACTTTTCGAGATCGCACCGGGGCAGGGGTGCCTTCTATCTGGTGGTTATCCTTGCCGTTGTTCTTGTTTTCCATGCTGGTTGCTACTGGGGTCTTTTTGTCGTTTGCTGCATCTTTGGCCTGGATCGTCTTGTTGGATGTTTTCGTGACTGCAGGGGTCGTTTGGGTTTCCTTGATCTCGTCTTCGCTTTCAGACTCGGCTTCCGACTCGGATTCAGAGTCTGACCTGTCGCTCTCTTCGCTATTTCCCTCTTCGTCGCTGCTTTGGTCGTTGTCACTGCCTTTGTTTTCGATGTGATCTGCTACCGGGGTCTTGCCGCCTTTCAGTGCGCCTTTCGCCTCGGTCGTCTTGGTGCTGTTTTTCTCAGCTGCAGAATTCGTCTTGTTTTCCGGCGGGTCGCTGAGGGTCTCGCTCGCGTTGGTTTCGCCGTCGCTATCCGAGTCGGAGCCACTGCCGTCGTCGCTATTACTTTCGCCTTCAGAACCAGTGTTGTCATCATTATTGGTCTTCTGTCCATCTTTCTTGGATGCAGGCGTCGTCTTGACCGGCGAATTGTTCCGGTTCTCGCTTGCGTTGGTTTCGTCCTCACTATCCGGTTCGGAATTACTCTCATCATCGGAGCCGCTGTTGTCCTCATCTGTGCTCTCTTCGGCGCTGGATGCGGCATTTGATTGAGATGCGGCAGTGTCGACTCTCTCTTCATCTTCGACTTCATTGTCATCTTCAGAGCCATCTGAGCTGCCGTCGTCACTTTCACTGTCACTTTTGTTCGCGGGGGCCTCCGCAACGTCTTGTTCGCTATGAACAGCCGGCGGAGGCGAGTGAACGCCATTCTCCTCCGGCTCTGGCGTTTCCTCGACCTCGGAGGCCTTTGGAAGTTTGGACTTTGATTTGGATTTAAATGTCGACTTCGGATGCGTTGGCGGGTGTTGGTCAGCCGCAGGCTTTGAGGATGTCAGCTTTGGTGGTTGGCTGTCTTCGGCTCTGTCTTGGGCCTGGTCCTCATCTCCGTCCTCCTCTTCAGTCACGTATTCAGAGCTGATGAACGTTTTGTCTGATGCACGATTTCTCCAGGTGCCCTTTTCCACTTCTTCCACAGGGTCATAGACAGCGTTAGGGTTGCCACCCGCTCGTAGCTGCGCGACCTTGCGTCTGGCCTTCCGCCATTTATCAGCGCATTGCTGTCGCGAGCGACAGTGGCCCAGTGCTGTGCTGACATGGCCCCAGGAGATCTTCTTTTCATCCATGTCGTAGATATCCTCGCCCACGTCTTCCCCCTGGTCCTTCATCTTTTTCCACGCCTTGTAGAGGATATCTTGTAGCTGGTTGATCTCTTCTACGGACCACGCACCCTGTTTCATCGTGGCCCGGTGCTCCAGTTTGTTCTTCCATCGCTGCACGACATCGTCATCGCTCCGGCCAATGAGCTTCGCGATCAGGGCAAACCTCGGTCCATGCGTGGCATGCAGCTGGATCAGCTCCTCATCCTGCTCGGGCGTCCACTGGTGCGGCTTCTGCGCTGAGGATTGGAAATGACGACGCATGAATCGGTAGACGGAGCGGCGGTCTCGTCCGGGGATGACTTCGTGGACTGCACGCCAGAAGTCGGCCTTGCTCATGATGAGTTCCTCGCACGGGAAAGGCTCCTTGTCCCGGACCGAATGCTGGACCATAGCATCGAAGGTGGGACCGGGGAGGCCGTTGGCAGAGCAGAATTCGAGCTTAAATTTTTCGAGCAAATTGACCTCTTCCGGGGCGAAGAAGCCGACACGTCCATCCTTCATGGTGTGCACGTCCGAGTCGCGGCCGCGACCACCTCTCTTGGCCGCGAAGGGGTTGTCGGAGACAGGCTCTGGGGTCGCAGGAATTTCGGCCTTCCGCTTCTCTGGCTGCTGGGCCGGGGATGGCGCCGGCTTGGATTTCTGCTGCTTCTTGGGTGGAGGAGGTGCATTTGCTGGGGGTGGCGCTGCGGAGGTCGCATCTGCCGAGGACGATTCCACCAGACGCTTGGTCAACTTGTTGGGTGTGGAGTTGTTCTTGTTCGACAATTCCAAAGGCTTTCTGCGCTTGATGGGCGCGACCTCATCGTCCTGGCTCCGTGGGTCCCAGAGATCTCTCTCGTCGTCATTGCGGTCTCTCTTTCGTTTTGTCAAGCCCGGTCGTGGCATTCTGGCGTTGGGATAGCCTGTTCCCACTCTTTTATCAATGGTGCGGTTCGCTGGCCCGTTTACAGGGGGCGGGGGCGCGGGGTGTAGGACGCTGCAGGTACCGGTGGTGCTTCTATGACTGCATGAAGAGGAGTGACCGGTCAGCCTAGATCGGGGCTGGGGGGGGTTGACCTTTGCGAC